>MU226984.1:1212811-1265294 GCA_018584345.1 Thuja plicata | reverse complement strand
TCTTGAAGTCTTGTGAGAATTGCATGGTTTCCTCTAGAATACTTATCTTATTTTCATAGTCTGATGTTAAAGTAGTTAGCAGCTTGTCCATTATGTCTTCTTCTGATATTTCTCCACCATTGTTTCTAATTCCAAAGATTGCTTCATTTATCCTTTGATTGTAAGCTCTAACGTTATCTTCAGGTAACATCTCAAGACTGTTGTATTTCTTTTTCCATGTCTTCCTGCGTGCATTCTTTGCTTGAATATCTCCTTCAAATATATCTTCTAAATACTTCTGTATGGTATATGCTCTGTCAATTTGCTTGATTTCAAAAAATTCACTGTCAGATAAGGTGCTAATTAGGGCTTCTTTGGAAATTGCATTATTGGTAAATGTATCCTTTTGTCTATTAGTAGCATCATTTTTTGCAAGGTCTTTTAGAGATGGAATTACAACTTATTGTGTAGAAATTTCAAAGATCTCAAAGCCAACACATTGCAGATGTGTAATCATTTTGTTTTCCCAATCTAGATAATTTTCTCCATCAAACTTAGGGATTTCTTTTTTGAAGTAAGACATCTGATCTACCTTAAGCTATTAGGCTTCTTCTCCAAGGCACTTGGCTCTGATACCAATTGTTAGAATAGTCCCAAAGGATAACTGAGAGGGGGGTGAATCAATTTTTAGTAACTTTAGTTCTTTTACTTCCTTAACTTCATAATACAACAAAGTAAATGCTTAATCAGATAACACAGTACACAACACACAATTTGATTATGGGGAAACCAATTGGTAAAAACCCTGGTGGGAATTGACACCCACAATGAACTATACTTGTTTATAGTAATCCTTGTTAGAATATATTTCAACCCTGTTAGGAGTTTTACTTTACAATGCAATAAGTATAGTGACCTGGTTAAGGGTCGGACCCTATTAGGAGTCTTTTACAAATAACCCTGTTAGGGGTGGTGGACTCACTGTCCAAAAGCTCACTGCTTGATGGTGAAGGCTACAACCTTCTCTATAACAAATATGCACTATATCTGATGATGAACTGTAGAGTAGACCTATTGTCTTGATTAGTTCCAATGTATTACAATCTTTCACTTCTTCTTCACATAGACTCTTGATGAATGAACCAACTCTGATAATCTGCTTTGTACATCTTTCTTCTCTTTTCGTATCATTCACACTTAGTGTATCACAATTTACTTTCTATAAGTATCTATCTCAAAGTATGAGATCATGGGACCTGTAAGACAACTCTTCATAACATCCTTGTCAGCTCTACTAAGCATGCAAGAATAATTACAACCACGCAAGTCTAAACTGAATAGACGTGACGCTTCACTAAGTCGGCCTCACCAAATCAACTCTAACTTTGCAATCTTCTTGAAACACATTTAGCGCCTTTAGATGAATATCATAAACTCATAACTAATCATGAATATACACACGCATATCCTAAAGATAACGCAACTCAAGAAACACGTTATATACGTCGACCCTAAACAGTTACACTTCCAAAACTGTAACTGCCAATAACAGAATTACATAACTTTATTGAAACATCATATCTGGGTCTGCGTGTATGAACATAACATAATAAATATGTCAATAACATGTATCTAACCATACAAGTCTTCATGTCATCATTCTGATAAGTACATACAGAATTAATACTGTGTATTATATGTTTTCATCAATGACAAACATAGAATCAATCAACAGCTCAGAATCAAATCTCCAACATGAACCAGGTCCTCTCTAATAATATTCACCCTATCCCTATTAGGAAGGGTGGTGTATGAATCCTCTGATTGAGAACCTCAATAGCTTGTGTCAATCGAGCTATGGTACTAGTGAATAACTCCTCCCTGCCCTCTCTAGAATCAACATATCTACAAAAAGAGCAGTTACTAGCACCCCCCTGAACACTAGCCTCTCCAGAATCTATAGGTGATGCCCCTCTACCTGATGCCATGTGATAGAAAAAATAGATATATGCTCGAAAGTATAAAGAAGAATATATATTTATATTTTTAAACATGTGTGTTACAAATAAATAAACTTGAAAACACTTGAATGCATATACATTTAAAAGAAAAACGATTTAAAATCATATACATACATGTACATATTTTCTAATGAAAAGAGGTTTTGAGTTATGGTTCAATTTTGTCTAGGTTTACAACTAGCCTAGTTTAATGTAGATTAATTTTTCATGTTTAAGTTTAGGGATCAACTTGGTTTATTGAACTCAATTAGGTTTAGGGAACTGATTTGTTCGTGGTTAGGGTTCATATTGGTTTCTAGTGTTCTAAGGTTTATGTTGGCTCATGTTCAAGTTTCACATGTTGCTTTCATGTTAGGGTTCCTGTGTTGGTTTCATGTTAGGGTTTATGTTGGTTTCTAGTACGTTAGGGTTTATATTGGTTCATGTTCCAATTTCAGGTTAGGGTTCATGTTGGTTTCATGTTATAGTTTATTTCTTAATTAAGTTTAGGGATCTACTTTTAAATTAGGTTTACATGGTTAGGGTTCATGTGTTTGTTTAGTGCTAGGGTTTATGTTGGTTAATGTTTCAGTTTCATGTTAGTTTCTAGCTAATGCTATATCATGATAGATAAAATAGATAAAGAAAACACAAATACATATGTTCGAAAGAAAAATAATTTAGCACGTTACGGTTTAAATGTTGATTTATATTCTAGTTTCACATTGGTTTCATGTTAGGGTTCATGTTAGGGATCAATATGGTCTGGGATTTATGTTAGGTTTCATATTAAGGTTTATGTTGATTTATGTTTTAGTTTCATGTTGGTTTCATGTTAGGGTACAATGTTATGTTTAATATGTTTTGCAATACTAATGTTTTCTAATGTCTTGTAACATTTTCCTAATGTTTTGCTAGGTTTCAATATGGTTAGGGTTTCATGTTGGGGTTCATGTAAGAGTTTATGTTGATTTAAGTTTCAGTTTCATGTTGGTTCCATGTTATGGTACAATGTTATGTTTAATATGTTTTGTAACATTTTCCTAACATTTTGTAACATTTTCCTAATGTTTTGAAATATCTTTAATAAAACTAAATTAATTAACTAAGTAACTAACATATTATCTTAACTCAAAAACAAATTAAATCTACATTAAACTATTTTTTTAATTTTGTAAAATTAAAAATAACAAAATTAAAACAAAAAATATTAAATAAAAGTACAACTACATTAATTTAACAAAAAAAATTTAAAAAATTAAAAAAAAAATTTAACAAAAAAACCCTACCTATTTTCGGCTAAAGTTCTCCAAATCTGCTCCGTAATTCTCAGAAGGTGCTCACTACAAATGAGCTACTCTAAGCAAATTTCAAGGTATATATGGTTTTTAACGATTTCGGCTGGAACTCATTCGCCACATAAACACCACATGGCACCGCGTGTGCACCACATATGTACGGTCGAAAACCTTCTGGCCGAAATGGTTCCGATCGAAACTACAAAAATAGTCCTCAAGTGTGTGAGGCCTCACCCTGACCCATCATAGCTCAGCTGATACGCTTATTTTGATACATTGTGATTCGATGTTTTGGGAAATTATATTTGATGGACTAGACAATATTAGTATTTATTATGTCATGTGATTATTACTTCAATATACCTTATTGATGATGTTTATGATGTTCTGGGTATATGCATGCATTATGATGATTATTTCAATATTTAAATTCAAATGAGAAAATATGTTATGTTATTATGAGTATGTAATCAATTATGGATATCAGGTGCATAAATGGAAAAAGGTTATTAAATGAAAATGTAGAATGTTGAGTCAATTGATTATGCAATTTGATTTGTCTATATATATGCATGCAATTGTATTAAGCTACTGATGTTTAATTTAGTGTGCAGGAAAATTACCATGGAAATTATCGGAGAACCAGTAACCAACCACATGTGCAAACTGTATAGCCAATGTTGAATCTAATGAAGAGATTCAAACCTCATTGTTAAGTGATTTGATTCATGATTGTAAATTGTATGTATGTGTTAGGTGTTTTCACTGTGCAATTAGTGGCATGTCAATGTTGTATTATGTTATTTTATAG
The DNA here is from genome assembly GCA_018584345.1 of Thuja plicata. Taxonomy (NCBI): domain Eukaryota; kingdom Viridiplantae; phylum Streptophyta; class Pinopsida; order Cupressales; family Cupressaceae; genus Thuja; species Thuja plicata. The sequence goes on along the minus strand of MU226984.1, from coordinate 1,261,206 downwards.
TGTCACTTGACACATGTTATTTATTTATGTAATGACATGCCTACTAAGGTTGGCAATGTAACCCAATTAGATTGTTTAAAATTAAATTTTGTTCTAGCAATTTTAAGAGGCCAAAAAGTGGTCCTAAGGATCAATTTTATCAAAATCGTAGTACCTTAGTGATAGGGGCATGGGTTAGAAACATTTCTAACACCTTTAGAACCCACTAGTGGCCTTGGTGACCCTCTTAATAACCCATTTCCTATATGTTACGAAAATGAAGTGTGTCTTAACCTTTTTCCCAAACCCACACTCTTTCCAATCTTGCAATCATGATAGGGGTCAATTCTAAATTTAATATTAGTGGGTAGGATTTGGAGGCTTTTTTAGAGGCTCTTTTGGGAGTTAGAGGGTGTTCACCCACTCTCTACTTTTAGAGACATTAGGGTTTTAGATTGAAGGAAGCAAAAGGGATTGGGCTCTTCTCAAACCTCATTTTACCATAACACTTAAGAAGGTTGGTCTCCACCATTTCCATGGCAGTTTCTCCTTGTTTTGATGCAAATAGATTAGCATATATTTCATTTTTCTTGCAATTGTGTTCTATGTGTTTTGTGTTGTTGCAATGTAAGGGGATGGGATTTTGAGTTTGATTTTATGTTTATGTTGCTTATCTTGTTTGAATGAGGGAGCTTTGTGAAGGGTGTAATGGAATTACTCACCCTTGGATAGGGAAGAAGTGGTCATGTATGGGGGAAGGGGTTAGTTGGACTCCATGAAAGTGTAGAGTATCTTCTCATGGAGAGAAGAAGGAAAAAAATGCAAGGTCTATGGGCACTTGCATGCCAATGATAATAATTTTGATTTAGGGGATATAAGGAGGAGAATGTATGGAAGAATGTATGTGAATTTTTGACATGGAAAGGCATGTTTACTATTGTAGTTCATTTGGAAATCTCCTACATGGAATTCCACCTTCACCCTTATTTTGGATTCAAGATGAATTCTATTATGCAAGCCTTGGATGGGTGTATCTTGTTGTTGTTATTGTGTTGCATGAATGGTAGGAATGTCTCCCGTTGGGTATTCGTTCTCCTAGCTTGGGGGTGGTCTCCTTGAGACCTAGGATGGGAGGTGAGCTCTGCATGGTATGTTCTAAGTTTTTTTTTTGTAGATTTTGGATGGATTTTGATGGATCCATTATGGATTTGGAGTATGGAAGCCTTCTTGTTGTTATAGTATTGGAGACTTCTCCATTGTTGTATCAAGTTTTGTATTGTACCTCCATGTTGAAGATGGATTTTGTAATAAGATGGATAAAAGTTGTAGACTCCAAAGATGTATATGAAATTGTAGTCATTGTAAATATGAGAAATTTTGTGTGTTCAAATTTTATGAATTGCTATTATAAAATGTCTCCAATGGCCTTACCTTGCAAAATTTCAAGTTAAATCATCTTTTCCTCTTCTGAAATCTTAAGTTATAAACATGAAACCTTAAATTAGATTTTTGTAACATTAAAACTTATTGGAAAAAAATCATGTTAGCAAAGGATTCAAATCAAATGGTGCCACTAAATAAATAATCACCTATTACTAATATCATGTAAATGATTCACTTAATGTAATGCCTAAAATATAATATGTTAATTTTTTTCAACTTCAACAATGTCATGAAAGAAAATGAAATGCATTGACAAAAAAGAAAACACCATTTCCATATTTTAAAAGAGAAAAATGCTCTCTGAAATTTGTATGGGGAATGATTTATTCCCTTTTACTACAAAGAATATTCCATTCTCTTGCTTAGTAAAAGGGTTAGAATACTAATTCCCGTTAATCCCTCTTGAGTTGTGTAAACCTTAAATTAATGAAACCAAATAAAACAAAAGAAAGCATAATTTAATTCTTGCTCTTATTATCCCTTAATTTAGTGGTCCCCACATCCACTTCACCCTTTACATGGGTGAATGGGGTTGACTCGTTTAATTTAAAACTCCTAAAAATAATAATAATAAAGAATCAAGAAAACTTTATTAAACAAAAATCTTACCATGTTTTTTACTTGGGAGGTGCTCCACCTTGGGCGCCATCTTTCTTGGGCTATGAACCACCCTCCTTGGTTGACATACCCCCTCTCTCCCTCTTGTTGTGTGCCTTTTTCTTCCTTCCCTTGCATTTAACCTTGTTACCTCCCAAAAATCTACAACATACTATGCTGTGGGCCCCTCCAAATGTCTAAACCTTTAAACTTGTTTTATTCCCTCCTTAAAAATTCAAAATTCTCCATGTAGGTTGCTTTATGTGTCACATCACCCCACCCACTTGGCATGTGGGCCTTGGGCTAAGGGATAGGGGGGCTGTGATGGGTGGGTAGGTTAGTAGGTTAGGTTAGTAGGCGGGTTAGTGTTAAGTTAGCTTAAGATTTTATTAATAGGTATTAGTTGTAATTAAATTATAGTTAGTTGTTTCTTTTTTTAAGAAATGTTAAAAGGGGTTATGTTTTATATGTTTTTTTTAATTTATATGGCAGGAATTATTTTTATTTATTTTTTTATTTTTTTATCGGTAAAAGGTCGAAGCCAAACAAATTTTATTACTTATAAAAAGAAGTTACAAATCTCCATTCATTCCAGGCACTCGTAGGAAAGAATGGAGAATAAAACCTCCAGTCTCGCCCAGGATCGAAGTCCAGATCAGTAGTTTACATAAAAATATGAGGGCATTCCCTCATTTACATCAGAAATGGACTTATCCATTTGTTTATGGCCAAGGACACCTTTGGATTCTATTAAATTACAATCTATAATTTCCCTATGTTGTATTGCCAGTATTCTCGTTCCTTGTAATATTTGGTATCTCTATATAGCTGATTGTTCCTTCTTCTCTGAAAAAATGTTTGTTTTGATCTATCTTTTGGCTTCCTGGTTTTCTGATACTATATCCACAACTGTCCCTATTTTGCCTTTCTTATTTCCATGCTCTAGGTGTGTAGAGTCAAATCATACTTGCAAAACCTGTACCTGCATAGCTTAACTTCTACACATACTTACATCCTTCTGGATTAGAAAGGTAAATAAATGACAACTTTAATCTTAAATGAAAAAAGAAGATATAATTAGAAGGGTGATTAAATGACAGTTTTAATCTTGGAATGAATAAGGTCACTCCTTTATGTGAAGTATCACTTCTTATACTAGAATCTACATCTATGTTAAGTGTTAATAAACCTCTTATAGTCTCTTAAATCCATCTTATGCCCATCTTCTTATTTTGTGTATATATATATATATATATATATATATATATATATGTATATTCTTTATCTATTTCTATATTATGAGAAAATCATAACTATAAATTAAAAGTTATAAATCTACATTTTGCATAACCATCTAAAGTCCTTAAGATCTATTATTACACATTATAAAGTTCTTTCATTCTTATTTTGGGAGTGCATTATTTGGGAGGAAAAACATCCTATATATCTGAAATATACATCTGATATATCAACTATAATCTTCCTAACTCATGAAAATAAATTTTTCAAGGAAGGTGTATAGTTCTTCATTTAGATTTGTTGAAATCATTAAGAATTTTTTACTAAAGCTTTATGTATTATATGGCTATCATTCATTTAAAATAGTAACATAAATCTGGCTGAAGAGATCTACTTTCTAATATTCTCTAGCGATTCATACCTTTATTTCTTTCTCTTGGACACTTAAATAAACATTTCAGCGAGGGTATCCGAAGCTGATAGAGCCCTTGTTCCAACTTAGCATCCCATAATCATAGAGAGAGGAGACAGTAATAAACTGATAATCCCTAACTTGAGGTTTATCCTTACATCTATGTTTAGACTTCAGGATAAGAGACTATCAGGATAGGTCTATCCTAAAATTCCTTTAATCTACCTATTGAACTTTGAACTATTATTTTCTATTTAATAGGTAGGGGAAAATGTTATCTTGTACTTGTATGAAATATTCCTTCTTCCATTTAGCCCCCCTATAATCCTCTTTAAATAGGTATATGTTAGCAGAATATTTCCCTTCTTCCTTCCTTCTGCATTATAGTAGGATTCAGTTATATGCATATTCTGTTTGAAATTCTATAGATTTCAGTGTCCTATTTTAACTGCAGATTTATCTTCTCATCTTTTGTAGTATTCTTTTCTATTTTCCTTAATTAGCCCTATCTTGTTCAGATTATCATCAGGGTACCTATATTATCATATTCTCTTAAAATGCGTCATTGTGGGGAGCAGTGAAAACTGGAATTTTAGCATATTATTTGAATACCATCCTTCATGAATATACTAACATGAATACCATTTGTAAGCATCATTAATATCTTTATCAAGGGTGTCTACTTTAGGAGTTTTATCTAAGTTAGTCCTAGATCTATAAGCATTTTGATAAATTAAGCCAGAAAGATAACTTATCTTTAACCATATACCATACTATTATCATAGTGTTTTAAAATGCCCGCTAATTTTCCAAGTTAATTACCCATGCCTCTATATAAATTAAATAATTAAATAATTAGAAACTATTATTTGAGAAATGTAATCAAGGAAATTTTCATCATAACTTCACAAGGGGATCCTGACATTTCTATTTATTCTAAAATTAAGTAATAAGATTGAGAACAAATTCAAAATAAACCAAACATTTTTATCTCATCTTATTGAAATTCGAGGACCAAAAACCAAGGGGGCGAGAAGCCCAATATTCAATATACAAGAAAGCAAGATAAAGAGAGAAGCTAAGGGGTCAGTCCTCCTCTCCACCCATCCTGGAGGCACCCTTGTTCAGAGAATCTATCCTAGTTCATTTATTCCTTTGAGTATATCCTTCATCCAGCCATACTTCAAGCATCTCTTTAGAGTCTGTTTCCTCAAATCACATCCTATCAGCAACCCCCGCAACATCATCATGCCAGTAGGAGTAGAACCAGTTCTCCGCAGTTGGGGTCCTTAAGTGCATGAAGGTCATTAAGAACTCAATATTTCATTTGATGACAGATTCTCTAGAGACAAACAAATGAAAATATTCAACAATCATAATGGGGACAGTCAAGGCTGGCCTTCCATTAATAGCTGGAAGATCATAGAACCTGGGCATGGTAATGGTATAATCAGGTTTAATATTTTGGATAATTTTATCTATGTTACCAAGATATTTCTTATTGAAGATTCGTAGACACAATTTTCCAATTTCCTCTTTTCTCGGGTCTACATAGATGGTCATTGCTATGAACATGGCAGGGATCGCCGTGTTAACCCTGTATCTATCTGAATTTGACAGGAATTATCTACCCAAGATTCTAAACATGGCTCTAAGAACTATGGACTGGGAAGTTTGAAGGACAGACTTCAGACGCTTGATAGAAATTTCCCCGTCAAAAGCTATCTGAGAAGTAGTACTAACTAATTTGATAGGCGTAGTCATGGGACTATTGTTCTCAGATAACTAAGGATGCCAGAGACAAAAAAGGGGTAGGAATAGCTTGATCTCTCTAGGAATTCATAGATGGCTTCTCGGCTATCCAACAGCCAGAATACTGAATGCCATCGAGACTCAGGAATACCAAGAGCCTAGGTAAAGGGGTCGTCGGGGGATAAGGAGGGAGAATTAGAGTGGCACCAAGGTAGGACCGAGCGCTGAAACTTAGTCTATTCTTAGGTCAGAGAGAACTACAAAGATTCAAAAATCACCAAGGTTGCAAAGAAGGTTGGGAGGAGAAATAACGGTTCCAGACCAAGACTGAGCCTAAACAGGGCATAAAAGAAAGCAAATACTAAGTCCCTAAAATCAGAAGCCAAGTGTTAGCTAGAGGAAAGGATGGATCAATTAAATATAGAGTAGACATAAAGAGGAAAATTAAAGCATTCTGTTCAGACCTCTACGGGCCTAGGGGAGGAACGAATATAAAGATGCCTATGCAGGGTTTAAACCTCTATGACGGTCTTAGTGCTTAATTTAGATGTCTATGATGTTCCTAAGCTTCCTAACTGTCCTAACCTTTTGAACCTAAAATTAGATATCATCCAGCTGAAGGACTCCAGCCAACACTTACTTTGCTTTGGATCCTTTTATCATAGAATGATTAAAAGGTCAAACTACATACTAAAGGCAAAGGGATTTAAAGGCTTTTAATTTTATGGAGTCTGAATTTGATCTTAAGAAGTAAAGTGTAAGTTAACCACATTAATGGATAAAGAAAAAATTGACAAATACGTAGAGCTTATCTATCATAGGATGACAAACTATCAAGATGCTGATTATTAGAGTATTGTTTCCAGAATTAACAGTACCAGTATAGTTACCTACATACTAGAAAATGTCAATTATTTGGGCCAAAATTGTAAACAGAGACCTAGGCATACAAATTTCATGGAGATACTAAACTATTTATCATCAGACATGTACTAATCCAGTAGAATTATATAGCCTCATAAAAGGGAAATAAAAGCATGTAAATAAAAAGCTTATCATTTATATATTTATCTTAAATAGTTCTGTATTTTTAGCTATCTATTTATATATTTAATAAGAGAGATTACAGTGCTGATATTGTTCACATCTTTTTTATCAAAATAGTGAAGGTATGTGTTATGCCCTGCATCCCCGTCCCTACATTTTGGGTGCAAAATGTTGGGTCCCCCTTTTTTTGCTTTCGTTTGCTTTTGCTTGCGGCTTTTCCTTGCCTTTCTTTTCTTTTGTTTTCTTTCTCCGGGGCTTTCCTCCCCGGTGATTTGTTTTGTTTGTTGTTTGGTTTTCACCTTCGGGACTTTGGTCCTAGAGGTTGTCGTTCGATGGGAACCGGATTCTAAACTCTGGGATTCTTCACCATGATGTCCTCTAGGATATCATCACGAGGAATCCCCGGGCCCAAAGTCTGAAGGTTTTTCCTGTTCGGAGATCGCCGAAAGGAGGAGGATTACCTTTTTACCGCGGGTATAAATAGGGTTTATCTGTCATTTTCACATTCACCACGATTAAAATCTTCGAGCACTTAGAGCGAATCAAAGAGAAATTTCAAAGTGATTAACAGAGCGTTTAAAGAAAGTTTATGGTAATCAGTGCTTAACGTCTTTTGTCATTCTCAGGCAAGTGCAAGTGCTTCTGGCTGGTGATTCTGGTCGTTAGATAACTCGAGCTATTGCAGAGCTCCCTCGGTAACCGTTCCCTTTCCTCTGCTTTCTGTGTTCTAAGGTTGGTGTTTCTGCTTTCCCTCCTCTCTATTTTGCTTCCGCTCTTTGGCTTTTCTTTAGTTTTTTGTCTGGTTTTTGCTTGTCTTGCTTCGTTGTGTTTCCCGTTTCGTCTGGTCTTTTGTCTTCTAGTTTTGCCACCCGTTGGTGGGTTGGCTCTGCTAGAGGGTTGTCCACCCTCTGTGCAGAGGTTTTTTGTCCGTAGATAGTGTAAATAGTGTAAAGAGTGTAGATAGTTGTATATATCAGTTTCTACCTTGTCTGGTTTTCCCCATGAGTGCCATCCCGTGTTGTATATTCAAGTATATATGTGTATAGTTGTAATATAGTCTCTGTATATCTCCCTATTTCTATGTATATTCCTTTGGCTTCATGTATATCCTCCCATGCGGCTTGACATGGTGGTAGAGTCACCTCTGTGTCTGGTTTTCTACCTCCAAGTTCACTTCGAGGCAGAAAACCACCTGTTTGAAACTTGGCTCGTAGCTGGTTTCAAACAGGCAGTTTTCTCTCTCCTCCATGAAGTCTGTCAGAACCTCATTTACGTCCTATGCACGCAATCAATTCCAGCCAAGTGGCTTTCCCTTTTCACGCGTTCGGATAGTTAGCTCCACCGTCATCGCCATCACATCTATTAAATGCCAATGCACATGGCATCCACGTGGGCTCGACAACTTGCCTTTTTATACATCCTTGCCAATGGTCACTTCTCCAAGCTTCGGGCCTCTTACCACCACCCATCGTGTGTCTTTGCCAAGTGTGATAAAATTTCCTAGACCCGGATGTATGATGAAGATCCTAAATTTGCGATGTGTTTTGCTTTTTGGTTACCCTTGTATGATACTAACTTTTAAGGAAAGAAAACATCGCGGTGGTAAGATCTCCAGACCCTGAAGTAACTATTTTATTTTGATAAAATATTATGACGGTCGCTTTGCCTTGCACGTTCCTGAAATTCATTTTCCAAACATGTCTGAAGCGTCTGCGTCGTCTCCTCCTGGGAGTCCAGAACTGTCAACAGCGACAGAAACCAGGGCAGCCATGAAATCTAAGATGGAGAGGGCCCTAGAGCAATTTCCCCTCACCATGAAGTTCGTGCAAAACAACATCATTACGGGCTCAAAGATTGAGTCCAAGGTTAAACTTATAATTGACACCAGTGTCAAAATGTGGGCAGAGATGCAAGCCTTGGTAAAAGTAATGCACATCCAGCGACAAGCTGGGGATCAACTAGAAATCAATGTCAGAGTTTCTGGGATCCTCCGGGCAGCTTTCTTCCCATGCTCCATGCAGTCTTCAAAGCTTATCCTGACGCTAGCGGCCAACTACAACTCCTTTGTTTGGGCCATCATGCTTGCAGCTATAGAACCTACAGGATACCCCACTCCTCTGGTATCCCTCGACCCAGACACATTCCAGGTGGGATTGGGAATCCCACAATTCAATAGAGCCATAGTTGTTACAAGGGCTGATGCCTTGAAACAGTTTACAGAAATAGAGGATGCTGCCCGGGTGTACATGAACACCCATTGGCTCAAGGCCCCGAAGAGGGACACAAAGAGAATGAAGATAGAAATCTCCCGCTATAAATTCAAGGAGAGCATCCAGATGGGGATGATAGCATTAGCCCAGGTATTTGGGAAACCCTCCGCCCAGGAGTTTGCCAAATGGATGTATTATTTCCTCCTCGGCATCTCCACTAAGGGAGAATTCTTTGACTGGGCGACAATAATCTCTAATCACGTCAACTCCCCGTTCCTCCAGTTGGACTGGAAGAAGAAGTTCTTTATGTCTTCCTATATTTTCTGGGCCCTGGCCCAACAGAGGCCCCATTCCAACGACCTACTTATAGACGGCGTGCTCAAGATTGGCCCGAGACAAAAAGTACCATGGGACCATTTCCCACAAATTCAATGGGAGGCTAGCTTCCCCAATTTCTGCCAGGTAAACGATGCGTTCGTTTACTATCACCTACTTACACCTACCCGGGATGTTGGATACCTCCTGTCCACTGAGGTGATGAAGTTAGTCAGTAGTTATGGACACTACTACATCCAATTCTAGGAACACACATACATTAGAGTCATCGGCTTCTCTGAAAAACCCTACTTGTTGCCCAAACATTGCAGGCACAAGATCGTGCTGTTGGAATAATGCCGACAAATGATGGAGTTGCACACCTTCTTATCCCTCAAGAAGGTCCCCAATGTCTCATTCCCAATCATCTATGAGAACTACACCTACAGTCTGGCCACCACAAAGGAGGCAAATAATGAGCTGAAAAGTTATAACTTGCAGAAATTTTATTTGGCATGGAAGAACTTTGATCTACATGGAAAAATTACAACAGCACTCCCCCGGGCTTCAGAGCCCCATCGAATACACATGGAGGACTTTTGGGCTGATTTCTAGGATGATGTGGATGTGTGGAACAGGCACTACATCAGGATGACAGCCAAAATGATGCAGGAACTAAAGCTCTGGAGATTCCCTCTAAGCTTCTCTGACACTGCCCCCACCATAGATCCCCAATACAAAGAAAAGGGGATCGATAAAATGGCTCTGTCAGCAATGGATTGGGCCACCCAGGAGGGGCCCACAATTGATGACTTCACTCAGGAAGTGGTCGAGCGAAGTCACACCTATTTCAAAAGGGTGTGACCCAGGAGTATGCATCAAGCTCCCCAATCGGTGCCAAAATTAGCACCACAGAAGGCACCAAGATTGACCCCGGGGGCCGGGACTTCTGCACAGGGCGCAGACAAGGGGAAAAGGATAGCTACAACACCCTCCACGCAAGAATTTCCCATAGTAGAGAAAATAAAATAGTCGGTGGAGGCCTTCCACCAGATGAGGGAGCAGCTAATAACAAGGCTTGCCACTCCCCCGCTCATGGCCAGACCAATTCGTCCTCCTTCCTCCCCGTCGCTGGCAGCCCTAATGGTGAAGGCAACGGGGGTGGATCCCATGGAAGCGGCAGCAATAGCCGATGCGGGGGCACATTTGGTTACTCAGAGGAAGAGGAAGCACATAAAATAGCCCAAGGTAGAACCCGTGCCAGTGGCGTCCCTCCCCCAGGAAGTGGAAATTCTTTCTTCCAGTTCCCCAGAGCCGGAAAGGGAAATAGAGTCTGCAGGGGTCCCAGCCAGTCCCCCTCTAGAGGAGGAGTTTGATGTATTTGCAACTGATGAATTAAAAAAATTGTAAGGGGACAATACACAAGCGAAGATAGAAGTCCCAGATACCAAACAAGAAGCTGCACAACAAGAGCAGCAAGTGAAAGAAAAGGAGCAGGAACCGGGGATTATCTCTGGGGCTTAAGAAATGCAAGGTCTGGGAGTGGACCAACAAAAATTGAGTGAACAAACGACATTCACCAGGGGACCCGGACATTCAGGAATAACCGTTACCCCAGCCACCATGTTCCAAGGGCTACTCCTAGGATCTTCTTTTGGGCAGGTGATCACATCGGCTCAAACTTTAAGTCTTGGCCTGACACCTCTTATACTGCCGAAAGAAGTGCCGACAGAAGAAGAGGCCCCGACAGAACAAGACCAAGAAGAGAAAGAAAAGTAGCTTGAAGAGGACATCCCCAAAGAAGCCTACCAAGGTCCAGACCTAGCAATAAACATACAGGACCAGGCTGAGGAGATGAAAATTGAAAAGAATGTTGCTGCAGAGGTTGAGGCAGGGGGAGGGACAGATGAAGTCCACGTTGAAGAGGAGCAACATCCACCGGACACTGGGAAAGAATCAGGAGAACAAATTTTGGTAGGAAGGCCACCTCTCCCACCTCAGTGGCTAGTAGATAGCAGAAAAAGAAAAGTTCAGTCAGTTTCAGTGATTCCTCTCTCCCTGGCCGAGATGATGGCCCAAGTTCAGGCCCTGCCGAAGGCGAAGAAAGCCCGGACAGTTCACACTTTGCAAATTGGGCTGGGCAAAGAAACCGTGGCTGTGGTGGCAACACCTCCCCCAAATGCCAATGAAGCAACTACATATCCCATAGATTACAATATTACAAAGGTGTCCCTGGGCAAAAGAGGAAAGCAAGGCGAAGTAGACTTGCTTAAGGAGGCAGCGAGGGCAGTGGAAGCCCGATATGAAAAGGAGGCCCAGAGGCTCAAGGCTGAAAAGGAAAAGAATGCAAACCTTATGGGGTTGCTTACTGAGCTGGCCAAACCCATCAATACTGCCCCTCTACAGACCTCCACAGCAGAAGAAATACCGCAGAGCGACATAGACTCCCTGCAAATGATGAAGAAGAAGGCCCAGGAAGTAGACGAATGGGTTGTCCTACAGATAGGAAACACCTGGCGTTTCCTGGCATCCACTCTCCTGGACTTATACACAGCCTAGCAAGTTATCCATCAAGTGGGAACACTCATTAAGCAGTGGGAGAGTGACGCCGAGAATTACCAGGCATGGAAGGCAGAGCTCGAAGAGCTCCTCACCCTAGGAGAAGACATAATTTCTGAATCCGGAATTCTGGGTGAGGAATCATTTGATTTTGTGAGAACTCAGCACTCCAGACTGGACCTCACATTGGAGGTAACCAAGCAACTAGTAGAGTCCTTACAAGAGAAGGTAAACACAGTTAAAATATTCTTCCAATTTATACAAGTCTTTTGTAATAAAGGCTTCGGGGGCTGATCCCCTTAATACAGATACCTATACCCCCGAAGACTCATTTTTGGGGAGTTTTGATGAAATAATGGCATCCCGGTATCAATACCCAAACAGGATAGATGGGGCCCAAATGGAAAGATTAATCAAAATGATACTTAAGGGCCATGACGCGGCCAGGATGGCAGATGAATTCAGAGAAAATGTTCCAGACCTCTTTTTTGGAATTCGCCAAATTCTCATTTTGGACCAAAATGGGAATTTGGCCGTACAAAAATACATCTTCCCATTTTCATCTTCCAACCATCTTCCAGCAAACAAACAGGCCCTAAAGGAGATGGATGAAAATGGCATTTCTCGCCTTCTTCAGGCCTTCAACGATAATAAGCAACCTTGAGCTCTCTTTGGAGGCCAGGAAAAACTCACATTGAGTATTCTTTATTCTTTTGGGGGCATAAGTTTTTGGATCCCAGATTTTCGGATCCAAAGTTTTGTATTCTTTCATGTGATCCGTGTCTCGGTCCCCAAGGCTAATTGGTCACATTCAGAGGTGGTTAATAAAGACTATCAGAAGGTAGTTGGCCCCATCAATGGGCGTCAACTCGGTGGTTGGTTTTCTGACAGGGTGGTCTTCTCGAGGCGCCGCTCAGAGGTACACCTGACACATTGGAGATAGGTTGCTGCATTTTCCATTTATGAGGCATGTAGCCTCGGTCCCTAGGGGACCTACTTTCTGCTTTCTCCTCCCTGGCTCTCTTCTTGAGACCAATTCTTTCGATGTACATTCTTATCTTCTTCCTCTGACATGGTAGACCTATTCCATCTCCAGGTCTTTTGTAGGGTGGTGCAGGTAGTACCGGCCCCCAAATATTATATTTTACTGAAACGTGATGTAAATAGAGTTAGGGCTAGAAAAGAGTTGTATAAATAGGCAGACCGGCCCATTTTTAAGGGTTGGAAAAATTGATGATTTTGTTGTCCATAGCAATAGCAAAGTAAATTCTTTTTTAAGTTGCAGAGCTCAATGCTCCATTGTTCTGTTCTTGATAGTTAGATGCTCCCCTGGAGCCACCATTGTATCACACACCAGTGCTTGCTGGAATAAATATTAATGAAGAAGGAAGAACTCTTGGCAATGATGTTGTTGGTGTTCCTTCTTCTGAGTTAATGGTATTTTGTGTCTTAATGTTCCTTTATGTCTTTTACTCTGGTATGTTAAAGTAGATTGATGAACTCTTTACTCCCGCTAATGATAAAAATGTTAGCTGATGGTTACCTAATTCTTCAGTATTTAGTGTAGTCTACTAGAGTATTATTGATGTTCCGGACATTTTAGCATGACTATAGTTAGATGAAGTATTTCTAACCTTGCAGAATCTTTTTCGTTTTATTTGCTAAGTGTAGAATGCTAAAAAAAACCTTACTTTGATCGAATCTCCAGAAAAGATGAGTTAAAGAAACCAGCTATCCCCCTCGAGAACAGTCACCTCTCCCGACCGAGCCCCGCACCATCGTGACCTGACACCCAAGTGCTTGAAGGCCTGTAGGATTTATTTCCCTGGACTACCTTTGAAGGCAGAGTTGGCTGATTTCTCTGAAACCTGGTGACAACTTATGACTGTTGGTGGACTTGTTCAGCAAAACCCCATCAACAGAAACTGGCGCTAGAAGGAGGGCATGAACTTATCCCCTTCCATAAATTCCAATTTTACACCTCCTGAAGGTTCCCTGAGCTGTAATTTTAGGAGACAAGTCTTTAGCGGGATTGGGTCTTCTTCTCCAGCTAAATTTGAAAGAGTCCTCAGGTCTGCCCTGAATCCCAGAAGGTTTGTCAAACTCGAGCTTCCTGCTCGAAAGAAACAAACCTTGAAGATCACACCAGCCACTATTGTCTAGGGCTCGACCATACCTCTGAATACCCAAACTCCTCAGATAATTATGGGAACTAGTGCCCAAACTACCCAACATATAGTTCCCTCAATGGCTACATATTTTAGAAACACTGGGTCCCCAATGGGCACTTTTTTGGGTGCAACCAATGATTTACCCTCTCACCCGGAGAAGATATGCTCAAGATATGAGAACTTAGGCTCACGGACCGCAGAAGAACACTTACAGGCATACAAAGATGCCATGAATCGACACTAGATCCAACATGAAGATGTTGTGACCCGTATGTTCCCCTTGTCCCCATGACAAAGCAAGTTGAACGGGTACCTTAACCTGCCTGCCAATTCCATAAACACTTGGCAGGACATGGAGGATGCCTTTCTGGCTGCCTTTCGCCTACACGTAGACCCAGCCTGGTCCCACAACTAGTTCATCTCCATCAAAAAGGAACCCGATGAACCTCATACAAAATTCAACCATAGGTTCCAGCGTGCCCTGAAGCGGTGCACGGGCCCTTTCATCCCATCCCCAGAGGTAACCATACAGACCTACCTCAATGCAATGGACCCTTTCGTTGCCACTCTCCTTTGGAGAATGACCGTCGCGGGCGACCGGGACACTTTGGAAAAAGTTTACAACCTAGCCCTAGAGCTGTCCCATGGTCTCAACAAATACCAGGGCGAGATTGGATAGAGTACACCTTTCAACATGATCCTCGTTGAAACTGCATATGCCGGGGGCTACAACCCCAATCTGGCAATAGGCACCCCTTCGATGGCGATGAATCCCCCGCCACCCTTAATAGACCAGCAGGCGCAGTATATTTACCCAACCCAGACCTAGATAACACCGGGTCTGGAAGTCTTCCCTTGGTATCAACCGCAACAAACATAACAGTCTCAAACACAACCATCTGGAGTGCCCTTCTTTCAGTCATCCACGGCTAGAGGATTGTCGCCCTCGACTCCAACTAATCTTGCTGCCTTCCCGGGAAGCCAACAACAGCCATAGCCATCACATTGTGATGCTAAAACTCAATTGATCACCAAGGTCAAATCCCTCTGACGAATGTTGTCCACCTTGACTATGGACATGGGTCAACTGAAGGCGGGGTCCTATGCACCCCAAAATTCAAATTCCCAGAGGGGAAACATTTTCTCTGGCCAATGAAACAATAACACCGGAGGGAGAAACTTCAACAATGGGTCCCGACCCAATCAACAACAATGGAACAATAACACAAACACTGAAGGCCCACCCCCGAACCAAAATGCCAGCCAAAATGGTGTTGGACCATCACATTTTACACCAGTCACAGACTTCCAACCCATGACTAACTGGTGTAGACTACACGATACTGGTTCGCACAATGAGGTGAATTGTTCCACTCTAGAGAAAGTCATCATGATTTTCCAGCTAGACAGGCAGCAGTCTCACGATACTACCCCTCTAGAACCTCCTGTCCAAGAAATGACCCATAGTGCCTTCACCTGCGACACCATTTTCTTCGAGACTTTCAGAGAAGATAAAGAAGAATCTAAATTGCAGGGATTCTTTAATGAATCCATTCCACCTTTTGAGGCCAACACCTTTACTAATCCATGGGCTCCATACAACACTCAAAGCCAGGTTGGTAAAGGACCATCTTACACACCCACACCTCCTATCAAAGACACCCCTCCTCCCCGGAATGATGTAACTGATCGACTTGTCCCTCCGAAAGGTCCTAGCTCTAACCAAGCAAAAGATCTCACAGAGGAAAATCATCAATTCTTGGGAGGAAGATTCGATATCACAAAGGCATTAGAAGAGACCACCACCTCCATGACCTTGATGGAGGTTTTACTAAACTGCCCTGAGTAGAAGTCTCTTCTGAAGCTCTTGGGAAACCTAGAAACTATTAGCCGCCTACCCAAGATCGTCTTCTTCGAAGATGCTAATGTGGCCATCTTTTGGGGGAATAACGAGGATCCTCCCTTCTTACTAGGCCTGAATATCCATGGTAAAAACATACATAATTGCCTAGTAGATTCTGAAGCTTTGGGTAATATCATGCCCTTGACCATCTGTCAGAAGCTCGGATTCCACCCCACCCCATCTAATGGTGCAGTAATCCAGCTGGACAAGACTGCTGTGAAAATGGTGGGGGAATTAAAGAACGTCTGGATACATCTTATCTAGGACCCCAGGATAGCCAGTATCATTGACATCCAAGTGGTGGACATCCTTGAGACTTACAGGATGTTACTGAGCCAGAATTGGTCTAAGTCCTTGAATGGATACTTTTCAACCGACTTCACCCACTTATGGCTTCCATGGGAGGGAGAATCCAATAAGATCCAGGTCGAAAGTGAACCCCGAATGAAACAGGCCCTTACCAAAGTTGGGAGGGTCAATGAAGTCCTTTTCTCTGAGACTTCTCTGGGGGTGTACTGACCTCTTAAAATATTAACATTCGATTTCATCCCCGGGGAGGATCCCGTCGTGCTGCAAAGAGCACAAGACTTAGAAGAAAAGGTGAGAGTTGAAGCTAACTCTCAAGGTGCCATAGTGACCCCTGCCACACTTCTCTTTGGCACTTGGTGTCAAGTGCACTACCAAAAACATTCAGAGCTTGAGTGTGAGCCATGTCTCTTGATTGCTAACTGGCAACTTGATGACTTCCAGAATAAACATACAATGGATTCCCCGGGACCTAGTACTCCTACGGGATGTGCTCCTGTGGTGCCATTCCCCGGGGAGTCCCAAGTCAAAACACCTTCGAAGGTAAATTATATTTTCACACCGGTCGTTCCGGGAGGAACCCCTAAGTATCCCAGTGATAATCCAAAGAAAACTCCCCCCACCCCAGCCCCAGATCACAAATAATGACTTATGGACCCTCAAGTTCGATGGGTCCCGATCTAAACAAGGCTACGGGGCTGGGGTAGAGTTAATTGACCCACGAGGGAAGTCCTTCCTCGCGTCCTACAGGCTGCATTTTAACTGTGTGAACAATGTCATGGAGCACGATACTTTAGTCCTTGGACTCTTATTTGCATTAACGAAAGGTATCACCCGCCTCCGAGCTCTGGGTGATTCAGAGTTGATTGTTAAATAGGTCCAGAGTCAATACACATGTCATGACAAAAGGCTGGCCGCATACCGCAACCGGGCTTGGAGCCTTATTGAATATTTTGATGCCTTTGGCATTGACCTCATTCCCCGGCAATGGAACCATGTCCCGGATGCCCTCGCCATTTCTGCCAACACACTTGAGCCAATGGCCAGCTCAAGACTCCATAAATTTTCAGTTGAGATGGTCCCCACCCCATCCATTCTAGATAATGTCACCCACTTTCAGGTTTTTGAGGATGATCAACATATCCTGGCCTTCATGGCAAATGTTGGTGTCTTTGAGGATCAAATAGTGGAGGAACGAGACCATGATGATACTGGGCAGGGTGATGAAGATGATGGGATCATGGACCTGCCCACTAATACCATCCCAAAGGGGATGGTTGCACTAGAAAGAATCTTTGACTCAGACCCCCAGGCCCGTGAGAAGGTGTCATCCTCCTCTGAGGGAGGAAAATTTGAAAAAGTTAACATTGGCCAGCCTGGTGAAGAAAAGATTATTCACATTGGTACCTCATGTTCCCCTGAGGAAAAGGAGAAGATTCTCATGGTTCTCTGAGAATACATCGACGTAATTGCTTGGGGTTATGAAGACTTGAAAATGTATGATACATCCATCATGACCCATACTATTCCTCTGAAACCTGATGCTAAGCCCTTTTGGCAGAAGCAAAGACTGGTCAACCCCCTGATAAAGCCTCTGATTCATCAAGAGGTGGAAAAACTACTGTCAGCTCAGATAATCTTTCCAATCTGACATACTATGTGGGTTGCCAACCTGGTCCCAGTCAGGAAAAAGAATGGTGAGATCCGCCTTTGTGTGGATTTCCAAAATTTGAATAAGGCATCTAAAAAAGATAATCACCCTCTTCCCTCATTGGATGAGGTGTTGCAGATAGTAAATGGATCCCAGATGATGTCCTTCCTAGATGGATATTTGGGATACAACTAGGTCATGGTCAAGTATGAGGATAGAGAGAAAACAGTGTTTACCACCAAGTGGGGAATGTTTGCGTACAGAAGAATGCCCTTCGGTCTGATCAACGTAGGGGCTACCTTTCAAAAGGCCATGGATATTGCATCTGAGGGCCTCGTAAATTGGTGCATAATCATCTATATGGATGATTTGACTATCTTTTCTCAGGACAGGCGTGATCATCCCGCCCACCTCGCTCAGATCTGTGAGAGATGCCACCGATATGGAATATCCCTCAACCCCAAGAAGTGCATATTCGGGGTCACTGAGGGGAAGTTGCTTGGGCATATTGTCTTTGAGAAGGGTATATCCATAGACCCTGATAGAGTTGAAGCATTGCTAAACTTACAGATACTTGGCAGCAAGAAAGAAATGTGATCCTTCTTCAGAAAAATCAACTTCGTGCAACGATTCATCACAAGATTTGTAGAAATAGTTAAACCACTCAACGAGATGATGAAAAAGGATACCAAGATAGAGTGGAGTCCCGAGGCAAAGTGGGTGTTCACCCAAATCAAACAAACAATAATGGAACCATCCGTCCTGGCTAGTCTAGACTATTCCCTTCCGTTTTATATTTACTCATTTGCTTCGCCGCACTCTGCTATGGCAGTGTTGACTCAGAAGGTTGAATGGGAAGAACGATCGATAGCTTTCATGAGCTCCCCCTTTAAGAATTTTGAAGTCTGGTATTCACCACTAGAAAAACAAGCCTTTTCTCTAGTTCAGGCCGTGAAGAAATTATAGCACTAATTTCTCTAGAGAAAAGTACATGCTATCATCCCAGACCAGGCCGTCAAATATCTATTGATGCAGAGTGAATTGGGTGAGAGAAGAGGGAAATAGATGGCCATCCTCCAGGAATATGACTTAGAAATGTAGCCCATGAAAATAGTCTGGGGCCAGGGACTAAGTCAGGCGATGGCAGAAGAGACTCCTCGCATAGAATGCCAAACTTACACAGTGGAGTCCATCACCCAAGACCCGTGGTATACCGATTTGGTATACTTGCTGCTAAACAACAAATTTTTGAAGGGGTTACCTTCCCACAAATGTCACACTCTATGGATGAAAAGCGCTCACTTCATGATCAAAAACTCCGCGCTTTACCTCAGAAAATATGAGGGAGTGTACCTCCGGTGCATTGACAGAGACCAAGCTGTAAGAATAATCAACGAATTCCATGGACAATTTGGAACTGGGCATGGCTCAACCGACGCCACTGCCCATCAAATCCTTTGGGCCAGATATTATTGGCCCTGTCTATTCAAAGACGTTTACGCTCACGTAATAAAATGCCATACTTGCTAAACTACAGCGCATCATGAGTGTAACCCAGCTATGCCTCTACAGCCAGTCTACGAGGCTAGACCATTTGCCCAGTGGGCACTCAACTTCGTCAGGGAGATTAACCCTAACTCATTTGCTAACCACCGGTACATTCTAACTGCTACTGATTACTGCACTCGGTGGTTTGAAGCGATACCTTGCAAAAATAACATGGCAGACGTAGTTATCAAGTTCTTGGAAGAAAACATTGTCACATGGTTTGGAATGCCCTTTGCTTTGGTATGTGACAATGGTTTGGCATTTTCTTCAGCACAGCTACTCGAATGGACCTACAATTGAAAGATCATGCTGAAGTCCTCCAGCAACTATTATCCCCAGGAAAATGGCATTGCTGAACCAACGAACAAGAATCTACTTGAGGTGATCAAGCATCTATTAGAACAGAATCCCCAGGATTGGCATCAAAAGCTAAAATTCACCCTCTGGGTAGATCGCATTCATATTAAAGCTTCCCTGGGAACATCCCCATTCTACCTGGTTTATGGTCAGAACCCTGTATTCCCAGTCAACTTACAAATCCCAGTTTTATAGTTTATGCAGGAATTTGGCAATAGGGACAATGTCATGGAGGTTCGACTCTTGAATCTAGTGTGAATGGAAGAACAACGAGACGCAACCCTTGAACATTTCATGCGTCATCAAACAATGGTAAAATGATGGTTTGTTAAAAGAGCCCAATACAAGGCTTTTCAGATTTTAGATCTGGTCCTGTTGCGGGACAAGGCCCGGGAGAAGAAAGGAAAGCATACCAAGTTCCAACGGCTCTGGCTCGGACCATACTTAATTTTAGAAATCTGCGGGGCCAACACTTACTGCCTTAACACCCTGACTGGGGAACCTGTCACATTACTCGTTAATGGACAGTTTCTAAAACACTACTTCGAGTAGGGTAAATTTGCCCAAAGTTGTATTATATGTGAAGCCCTCTGCTTGTAAATATCTCTACCGGATGTCTCATTGCGAGGTGCCCTGCCTTGTAAATAGCCTTGTTGGATGTCCTCCAGGACGGCCCTCTTTTCCCATATTTATTTTCATTTTTGGTTTTCTTTCGATCCCAGTGTTTTATTTCACCTTGTAGGAATGGGAATGCTTCGCATAACTCCGGCCTCCAGTGTAATGTCTACGGTATGGTGAGCTTTAGGATCTATCTTTAGCATGGTGGAATCGGCTCGGCCTTCGGGGTTGTTTCATAGGTTATGGCACATTTTGAGCAATCTCCATTAGGTGTTGTCTCCGGGAGTCTGACAATCAGTGAAAATATAATATAAGGAACAAGTAATCGGACACACTGAGGGTAGATTGGCTGTACTGATTGGTTGACCCACGTCTAAAAATCTAAAGAAATTCTCCCTGAGTATGGAGTTTTATCCTCTCTTTGAACATCTAAGTACTAGTGGGTAGATGAAAGAAGTACCGCCATTAAAATTAGCTAAGCTTAAGCTTAATGGTGAAAGAAGTACCACCTTCCCCCACGCAAAAATAAATGAAATAACAAAAGAGGATAAGCGGGATTAAACTCTGGGCTTTGGGAGAAACGAGCGAATGGATGACGGGCTCGATGTGATTAGTGCCTCTTCTCTATCTCTCCCCAAGGTCATTGGCTTGATTTCCTTCCAAAGCACACATGACACCACTGATGAAAGACTGTGGACTGACTCCTATGTGGTTGGATTCTCTCAGATATGTTGCCCTTTGCCTGTCAGACGCATTGGGGAATAGCTTGTTCTAGTTTTTCTAACCAGAGATCCCATGGTTCTCAAATGCGCTAAGGCATTTGTTCCAGATAGTCGCCATTTGTTATGCCCTGCATCCATGTCCCTACATTTTGGGTGCAAAATGTTGGGTCTCCCTTTTTTTGCTTTCGTTTGCTTTTGCTTGCGGCTTTGCCTTGCCTTTCTTTTCTTTTGTTTTCTTTCTCCGGGGCTTTCCTCCCCGGTGGTTTGTTTTGTTTGTTGTTTGGTTTTCACCTTCGGGACTCCGGTATCAGAGGTTTTTGTTTGGTGGGAACCAGATTCCAGACTCTAGGATTTTTTGCCATGATGTCCACTAGGATATCATCATGAGGAATCCCTGGGTCTAGAGTCTGGAGGTTTTGCCTGTCTGGAGATTGTCAGAAGGAGGAGGATTACCTTTTTACCGCAGGTATAAATAGGGTTTATCTGTCATTTTCACATTCACCACAATTAAAATCTTCAAGCACTTAGAGAAAATCAAAGAGAAATTTCAAAGCGATTAACAGAGCGTTTACAGAAAGTTTGTGGTAATCAGTGCTTAACATCTTCTGTCATTCTCAGGCAAGTGCAAGTGCTTCAGGGTGGTGATTTTGGTCATCAGATGACTCAAGCTATTGCAAAGCTCCCTCGGTAAACCTTCCCTTTCCTCCACTTTCTACATTCTCAGGTTGGTGTTTCCGCTTTCCCTGCTCTCTGTTTTTCTTCCGCTCTTTGGCTTTTCTTTGGTTTTTTTTCTGGTTTTGGCTTGTCTTGCTTTGTTGTGTTTCCTGTTTTGTCTGGTCTTTTGTCTTCTATTTTTGCCGTTTGTTGGTGGGTTGGCTCTGCCAGAGGGTTGTCCACCCTCTGTGCAGAGGTTGTTTGTCTGTAGATAGTGTAAATAGTGTAAAGAGTGTAGATAGTTGTATATATCAGTTTCTGCCTTGTCTGGTTTTCCCCACGAGTGCCATCCCACATTGTATATTCAAGTATATATGTGTATAGTTGTAATATAGTCTCTGTATATCTCTTTGTTTCTATGTATATTCTTTCAGCTTCATGTATATCCTCCCACACGACTTGACAAGGTGGTTGAGTCGCCTCTGTGTCTGGTTTTCTGCCTCCAAGTTCACTTCGAGGCAAAAAACTACCTGTTTGAAACTTGGCTCACGACTGGTTTCAAACAGGCAATTTTCTCTCTCCTCCATGAAGTCTGTTAGAACCTCATTTATGTCCCATGTGCGCAATCAATTCTAGCCAAGTGGCTTTCCCTTTTCGCGTGTTCAGATAGTTGGCTCTGCCGTCATCGCCATCACATCCATTAAATGCCAACGCATGTGGCGTCCATGTGGGCTCGACAACTTGCCTTTTTATACATCCTTGCCAATGGTCACTTCTCCAGGCTTCGGGCCTCTTACCACCACCCGTCCTGTGTCTTTGCCAAGTGTGACAAAATTTCCTAGACCCGAATGTATGATGAAGATCTTAAGTTTGCGATGTGTTTTTCTTTTTGGTTACCCTTGCATGATACTAACTTTTCAGGAAAGAAAACATCGCGGTGGTAAGATCTTCGGACCCCGGAGTAACTATTTTATTTTGATAAAATATTCTAACGATCGCTTTGCCTTGCAGGTTCCTGGACTTCATTTTCCAAACATGTCTGAAGCATCCACATTGTCTCCTCTCGGGAGTCCAGAACTGCCAACAGCGACAGAAACCAGGGCAGCCATGAAATCTAAGATGGAGAGGGCCCTGGAGAAATTGCCCCTCACCATGAAGTTTGTGCAGAACAACATCATTACAGGCTCAAAGATTGAGTCCAAGGTTAAACTTATAACTGACACCAGCATCAGAACGTGGGCATAGATGCAAGCCTTGGTAAAAGTAATGCACATCCAGCGACAAGCTGGGGATCAACTAGCAATCAACGTCGGAGGTTCTGGGATCCTCCGGGAAGCTTGCTTCCTGTGCTCCGTGCAGTCTCTGGAGCTTATCCTGATGCTAGCGGCCAACTACAACTCCTCTGTTTGGGTCGTCATGCTTGCAGCTACAGAACCTACAGGATACCCCACTCCTCTGGTATCCCTTGACCCAGACACATTCCGGGCGGGATTGGGAATCCCATAATTTGACAGAGCCACAGTTGTTACAAGGGCTGATGCCTTGGAACAGTTTACAGAACTAGAGGATGCTTCCCGAGTGTACATGAACACCCATTGGCTCAAGGCCCTGAAGAGGGACCCAAAGAGAATGAAGATAGAAATCCCCCACTCTGAATTCAAGGAGAGCATCCAGATGGGGATGATAGCATTAGCCCAGGTATTTGGGCAAACCTCCGCCCAGGATTTTTCCAAATAGATGTATTATTTCCTCCTTGACATCTCCACTAAGGGAAAATTCTTTGACTGGGCGATAATAATCTCTAATCATGTCGACTCCCAGTTCCTCCAGTTGGACCGAAAGAAGAAGTTCTTTATGTCTTCCTATGTTTTCTGGGCCCTGGCCCAGCAAAGACCCCATTCCAACAGCTTACTTACAGACGGCATGCTCGGGATTGGCCTGGGACAAAAAGAACCGTGGGACCATTTCCTAGAAATTCAATGGGAGGCTAGCTTCCCCAGTCTCTGCCGGGTAAACAATGCATTTGTTTACTATCACCTGCTTACACCTACCCAGGACGCTGGATACCACCTGTCCACTGAGGTGATGAAGTTAGTCAGTAGTTATGGACACTACTACATCCAATTCCAGCAACATACATACATTAGGGTCACCGGCTTCTCTAGGAAACCCTACTTGTTGCCCAGGCATTGCGGGGACAAGATCGTGCTGTTGGAATACTGTCGGCAAATAATGGAGTTGCACGCCTTCTTAACCCTCAAGAAGGTCCCCAATGTCTCATTTCCAATCATCTGTGGGAACTACACCTGCAATCTGGCCACCGCGAAGGAGGCAGACAATGAGCTAAAAAGTTATAACTTGCAGGAATTCTATTTGGCGCGGAAGAACTTTGATCCACATGGAAATATTGCAGCAGCACTGCCCCGGGCTTCAGAGCCTCATCAAATACACATGGAGGACTTTTGGGCTGATTGCCAGGATGATGTGCATGTGCAGAGCAGGCACAATGTCAGGATGATAGCCGAAATGATGCAGGAACTGAAGCTCTAGAGATTCCCTCTGGGCTTCTCTGACACTGCCCCCACCATAGATCCCCGGTACAAAGAAAAGGGGATCGATAAAATGGCTCTGCCGGCAATGGATTGGGCTGCCCAAGAGGATCCCACAATTGAGGACTTCACTCGAGAAGTGGTTGAGCAAAGTCACACCTATTTCAAAAGGGTGTGCCCCAGGAGTATGCGTCAAGCTCCCCAACCGGCGCCAAAATTAACACCACAACAGGCACCAAGATTGACCCCGGGGGCCGGGACTTCTGCACAGGGCGCAGACAAGGGTAAAATGATAGCTACAACACCCTCTACGTAAGAAGTCCCCATAGCAGAAAAAATAAAATAGTCGGTGGAGGCCTCCCACCAGATGAGGGAGCAGCTAATAGCGAGGCTTGCCACTCCCCCGCTCATGGCCAGACCAATTCGTCCTCCTTCCTCCCCATCGCTGGCAGCCCTAATGGTGAAGGCAATGGGGGTGGATCCCATGGAAGTGGTAGTAATAGCCGATGTGGGGGAACCTTTGGTTACCTGGAGGAAGAGGAAGCACATAAAACAACCCAGGGTAGAACCCATGCCGGTGGCGTCCCTCCCCCGGAAAGTGGAAATTCTTTCTTCCAGTTCCCCAAAGCCGGAAAGGGAAAAAGAGTCTGCAGGGGTCCTAGCCAGTCCCCCTCCGGAGGATGAGTTTGATGTATTTGCAACTGATGAATTCAGAAATTTGCAAGGGGAAAATACACAAGCAGAGATAGAAGTCCTGGATACCGAACAAGAAGCTGTACAACAAGAGCAGCAAGTGAAAGAAAAGGAGCAGGAACTGGGGATTGTCTCTGGGGCTCAAGCAATGCAAGGTCCGGGAGTGGACCAAAAAAAACTGAGTGAACAAACGTCATCCGCCGGGGGACCCAAACTTTCAGGAATAACCGTTACCCCAGCCGCCATGTTCCAAGGGCTAGTCCTGGGATCTTCTTTTGGGCAGGTGATCACAGTGCCTCAAACTTTAAATCTTGGCCTGACACCTCCCATACTGCCGAAAGAAGTGCTGACAGAAGAAGAGGCCCCGACAGAAGAAGACCAAGAAGAGAAAGAAAAGAAGCTTGAAGAGGACATCCCCAAAGAAGCCTACCAAGGTCTAGACTCAGCAATAAACATACAAGACCAGGCTGAGGAGATGGAAATTGAAAATAATGTTGCTACAGAGGTTGAGGCAGGGGGAGGGATAGATGAAGTCCACGTTGAAGGGGAACAATAGCCACCAGACATCGGGAAAGAATCAGGAGAACAAATTTTGGCAGGAAGGCCACCTCTCCCACCTCAGTGGCTGGTAGATAGAAGAAAGAGAAAAGCTCAGTCAGCTCCGCTGATTCCTCTCTCCCTGGCCGAGATGATGGCCCAAGTTTAGGCCCTGTCGAAGGAAAAAAAGCCGAGACAGTTCACACTTTGCGAACTGAGCCGGGCGGAAAAACCGTGGCCGTGGTGGCAACAGCTCCCCTAGACGCCAATGAAGCATCTTTAGATCCCATAGATTACAATATTGCAGAGGTGTCCCTGGGAAAAAGAGGAAAGAAAGGCAAAGTAGACTTTCTTAAGGAGGCAGCGAGGCAGTGGAAGCCCGATACGAAAAGGAGGCCCAGAGGCTCAAGGCTGAAAATGAAAAGAACGCAAACCTTATGGGGTTGCTTACTAAGCTAGCCAGACCCATCAATGCCACCCCTCCATAGACCTCCACAGCAGAAGAAATACCCCAGAGTGACATAGACTCC
This sequence comes from Thuja plicata, assembly GCA_018584345.1. Taxonomy (NCBI): domain Eukaryota; kingdom Viridiplantae; phylum Streptophyta; class Pinopsida; order Cupressales; family Cupressaceae; genus Thuja; species Thuja plicata. The sequence continues at coordinate 1,235,414 of MU226984.1, read as the reverse complement.
CTGTGAATGATGAAGAAGAAGGCCCAGGTAGTAGACGAATGGGTCATCCTATAGATAAGAAACACCCAACATTTCTTGGCGTCCACTCTCCCGGACTTATACACGGCCCAGCAAGTTATCCATCAGGTAGAAACACTCATTGAGCAGTGGGAGAGTGACGCCGAGAATTACCAGGTATGGAAGGTAGATCTCGAAGAGCTCCTCACCCTGGGAGAAGACATAATTTCTGAATCTAAAATTCTGGGTGAGGAATCATTTGATTTTGTGAGAACTCAGCACTCCAGACTGGACCTCACATTGGAGGTAACCAAGCAACTGGTAGAGTCCTTGCAAGAGAAGGTAAACACAGTAAAATATTCTTCGAATTTATACAAGTCTTTTGTAATAAAGGCTTCCGGGGTTGATCCCCTTAATACAGATACCTATACCCCCAAAGACTCAGTTATGGGGAGTTTTGATGAAATAATGGCATCCCGGTATCAATCCCTGGATGGGATAGATGGGGCCGAGATAGAAAGATTAACTGAAATGATACTTAAGGGCCATGACGCGGCCAGGATGGTGGATGAATTTAGAGAAAATATTCCAGACCTGGGGGAACAAGTTGAAGTGGCCAGGCAAAGAAGGGCCAGCCTAAAGGAGATGGATGAAGATGGCATTTCTCGCCTCCTTCAGGCCTTCAACGATAATAAGAAACCTTGAGCTCTCTCCGAAGGCCGGGAAAGACTCACATTGAGTATTCTTTATTCTTTTGGGGCATAAGTTTTCGGATCCCAAATTTCCAGATCCAAAGTTTTGTATTCTTTCATGTGACCCGTGTCCCGGTCCCTGAGGCCGACCGGTCACATTCAGAGGTGGTTAATAAAGACTGTCAGAAGGTAGTTAGCCCCATCAACGGGCATCGACTCGGTGGTTGGTTTTCTGACAGGGTGGTCTTCTTGAGGCGCCACTCAGAGGTACACCTGACACATTAGAGACAGGGCATCGCATTTCCCATTTATGAGGCATGTAGCCTCGGTCCCTGGGGGACCTACTTTCTGCTTTCTCCTCCCTGGCTCTTTTCTCGAGACTAATTCTTTCGATGTCTATTCTTGTCTTCTTCCTCTAACATGGCATACTTATTCCATCTCCAGGTCTTTTGTAGGGTGGCACAGGTAGTACCGGCCCCCAAATATTATATTTTATTGAAACATGATGTAAATAGGGTTAGGGCTAGAAAAGAGTTGTATAAATAGGCAGACCGGCCCATTTCCAAGGGTCGGCGAAATTGATGATTTTTTTTTCCATAGCAATAGCAAAGTGAATTCTCTTTTAAGTTGTAGAGCTCAATGCTTCATTGTTCTGTTCTTGATAGTTAGATGCTCCCCTAGAGCCGCCATTGTATCACGCACCAGTGCTTGCTGGACTAAATATTAATGAAGAAGGAAGAACTCTTGGAAATGATGTTGTTGGCATTCCTACTTCTGAGTTAATGGTATTTTGTGTCTTAATGTTCCTTTATGTCTTTTACTCTGGTATGTTAAAGTAGATTGATGAACTCTTTACTCCCGCTACTGATAAAAATGTTAGCTGATGGTTACGTGTTTCTTCGGTATTTAGTGTAGTCTACTAGAGTATTATTGATGTTCCAGACATTTTAGCATGACTATAGTTAGATGAAGTATTTCTAACCCTGCAGGATCTTTTTCATTTTATTTGCTAAGTGTAGAACGCTCGAAAAAACCTTACTTTGATCGAATCTCCGGAGAAGATGAGTTGAAGAAACCAGCTATCCCCCTCGAGAACAGTCACCTCTCCCAACCGAGCCTTGCACTATCGTGACCCAACACCCAGGTGCTTGAAGGCCTGTAGGATTTATTTCCCCAGACTACCTTTGCAGGCGGAGTTGGCCGATTTCCCCGAAACCCGATGACAACTTATGACTGTTGGCGGACCCAGTCAGCAAAACCCCATCAACAGTATGTACATAGGTCAAGCTAGATATCCTAGATCTACCTCTGATGTCATTCTAAGTTTCTATATTCAAAAGGAATACCGAGGGCATGCTAGGGTGATTTTTAAAATTACTAACAGGTATACAGTAGGTTAAAAGTACCGGCCTAATGTTCTAGCTTCACTTCCTATGCTAGGTTTTCTGCAACCAATCACAGCTCTATTCTCCCCCATTTTTCCTCACAATGACGATGGCATCATCCTCTTCACTCTCATCTCCTAATTGTTTCAAACATCATTTGACAGATGGTGTGATGATTCAGAGATCCTCCATGGTCGTTTTGTTCAAGATATCAGGGATGTTGAAGCCTTCCTTTTTCCAGTATGAAAGAAGCCAGTCCCTATCATTGTTAGTGTTAAGCACTTCCGGAAACAAGAAATCCATATTGTGCTTCATTTCAGGCCAATGTTTATCAAAACAAACCTCATCCTTGATTAGAAGCATGGGTAAACTCTTGCCTCTAGGAATCTCCTGCAGCTTATCTATCTCCGTCCTCATAATATTCTCCATTAAAGGCACCATGAGATCAGGGTTTATGTTATAACTACTTTATCTAGTCCTCCCAAGACCTTAGCTATGAAAATAGCTTTTGCTACCTTAACAATATCTTCTTTCGCAAACCTAGCATAAGAAGCCAAAGCTATGAAACCTCTGACAATTGATCTATTAGTTCGTAAAGTAAATTCATTTTCAAAATGGATATCCCCTACGCATTTATCCATGGCCCTCCTTACAGCCATAGGGAGTTGATTTAAATTCCTATTCCAGCGCTCTGGTTTAATAGACCCATGAAAAGCCATGGCTCGTGTATCTTCCAGCACAAATGTTAGCAACCTTGACTCCATTTTTAAGCAGGCGCACTCTCTCTAACTAAACCACCAGTACAGCTATGACAATGGCAAAGATATTAGGTTTTTAATATAGAGATAGAAATTCGAGCTTCTTAGCTCTAGTCATTAATTGCTTGCCCTGATTTCACACTCAAGTTTTTCAAAAATTATAATTAAGCTTGTACATTTAACGTCATGTTCCCAATGAGTATATCTCTAATTTAAGTGCCTCTATTAATCACTTCTAATTTTTTACTATCCGCTAGATATGGCTATACTTATCCTGGTTTCTTTAAATAAAAAAGTACCTCCCGAAAAGGCTCTAGACAGACTTGGGAATGGATTGAGCTTTGATAAAACTCAGGATGATTTGTCAGCCTAGGTAAATTATTTTTGAGTGTGCCAATATATGATTGAAAAATCAAGTTAAATTCTCTTCATAATCATCAAAAGTACAACCTTCAAGCCATCGGAAAGGGTTCCACCACATGAAAAGTGGAGATCATCTAAAAATTGGGGCCTTATTACTTAAATGGAGGCACCTAAAAATTTTGGTTTACCTAAGAAGAAGTTAAAATTGAGGATGAAACGACATCATTAGGATGTGAAAATATCATTATATACTAATAATGACCTCAAGCTCCTTCGACATGCTTGACCTTAATTCAATCTTAGCGATTAACTCTAAGAGCTAAGCCTGAGTCTAAATAATTTTATACATACAAATAGACATACATAGATACATAAATATAGATATACATATGTAAATACAAACTTTCATTTTTATGTACATACATATATACATACTTACATATATACAGCTATCCATTTATACATGTAATCGTACCAGCCTCAATCCTGCTGAGTTATGGTCAAAGTAAGTGAACTTTAGTTATAAATTCCTTTAATACAGTGTTATCTTTCCTGACCTAGTTATGAATGTTCCTAAACTCTAATTTACTAAAAGCTTATATTTCTAGAGGTCCTAATCATTGATTAATAGTGCCTATTTAGCCATCTCTTGTTATTAATATAGACCTCGAAAACTTATCTTAAAGTACCTTGTCCTTTGATCTCATTTAATGGTTGCAGTAATCAGTAGTACATCCATATAGTTTTTAATTGATTCAATTTGCTACTTTCTTGCTATATTAGTGTCAACTCGTGACAAACTCGTCGATCTTATAATGATGTGGAGATGATCTCAAACATATTAAATAGATAATTATTATAATGACAGACCAATTATTGTTGGTTTAGTGGCTGAATTTGATTGTATAGAATTTGGCATTGTTGCATGTTAAAATTAAAATTCTATATCTGTATAGCTTGATAGTTATTTTGATTCTTTCTGTCATCCTAAAAGAAATTTGAAATTTATTCCACCTGTCTATGTTATTTGTTTTTTGTTGTCCTCCTATCTTACTATTAAATATATTTGAAATGCTCACTGCTAAAATCTATAATGAGGTAGACCCTCTATCATTTCCTGCTAATGATCAAATATCCATATATCTCTATGCCACAAATCTAGATTAAAACATACCTACCTCCAAAACTTGTTAACTTATTGCTGATAAATCATTTCCTGTTAAATATGCAGAGGTGAAGAAAGGACTAAATTTGAGTTTAAACTAACTAAATCCTGGAAATCCGAAATAAGTATAGTGCTATCTTCTGATATTATACTAGATAAGAAATTCCAATAGATATACAGTTTTATCCATTAATACCTATACATACACCTCAGATTTTTTGTCATATTAAATATGATTTATCCCTACCTATAAGTGTATATTTACTACTTATTTCTTAATTGATAGTTTATATAGTATTCAAATGACTCTACTTCCTTGAGTAATCTTATAAATCTTTGTAAAAACTTCCATTATAATTGAAAAATAGGTAAAAATCTTTTGACTTTCGGCTTATATTTAGCATATCCATATATGGATTTGTAATTCTCCCAACTGGACATTCATACTCTCTTTATTTCATTAAATTAGTTAATAATTTCATTGTAGATGTAGGCATAGAGAGTGAAGTGAATTTGGTTCTAAAATTAATGGCAGACTTAAATAAAGGGAGTAAATGTGATGCATTCAGCTGCCCTGAATAATAGGAATATATATTATGTTCCTCTACTTAGCAAGATCTAAAATATGAAAAAATAACCATAACAACATACACATATGTCCTTTAAATTATTGGATTGGATCCGGTAATTTACTATCTCTTTATAAATGGTGTTCCTTGAACATCCCTTCTTACATCAGTTATTATTTCTCATCTTCATACATTTCATCTTGATGAATACACAATCCCACCCCATCCTCTCTCATGTATGTATCAAACCATTCGTGGTCTCTGGTGGCTCTAATATGCAAGAAGGTGAACAGAAAATCAAGGTTTCTCTAGATGGCTGGTAACTCTGCAATGTACCTGTTCCTATCCTCTAACATCATTATTTGGTAGGATTGAATGTAGCTATTGATTCCCCTATATTGTTGATAATCTCTTGGTCGAGGGATTGTTAATTCATCTCTGATACTTGCAATAACTTTCTCCAAGTCAACCAGATATTTCCGTTTAAAAATTTTCCTACATAGCCTCCCAATATCCCCAATATTAGGATCTGCATGTAAGGCAGAGGCAATAAACATTGCAGGGATATCACAATTTACTCTGTAACAATTATCATTTTTAATATATTCACTTCCTAGAATAATATACACCGCTCTTACTGCAATATCATAGGTAACTAGCATCAATTTTTTAATTCTCTTAAGAGAAATCTTCCCATCGAAGGCTAGCTCGGCTTTAGTGCATCTTAATTTAATTACTATCACCATTATCCTTCTTATCTGCTAGCCTTATCTATTAGTGCAATCTTTCTTCCTTATATACCCATTCTCTGAGCCTTTCCTAATCTGGCTTCCGCAGAAATGAAATGATTTGTCTTTAGTATTCTTATCGTTTGATATCCTTCATTCTGCTTAATCATTATTGGTGTAATTTACTTTAAATTGCATGGTTTCTAATTCACACTTAAGGATACAACAAAACTCCTTCCTACTATCTGAATACATCTAGTGTATATTATAATGATTCTTTTACTCATTTTCTTTTTTATTTTATTTTGCTAATCTTGTTACCTTCTATATTTCTTTTAAGTTTACACCTCTAATTCTATGAATGAGTCATCCCTAGTTTCTTCATCCCTACCTTTTGCCCCTTTATTAGCTAAGAGATATGCTATTTGATTTGCTTCTCTATAAATATGATTAATAGTATATTTTCTGAAAAATGGTAAAATATTTAAAGCCCTTTTGATTAAGCCATTAAGTTTCCAGTTTTGTGTACTACCAAGTCTGATGGCATTGACAATTAATGAAGAGTCCCCTTCTATTTTGATTTTTTCTAATTTTAGCCTCTTGCACATTAATAATCCTTCTATTAAGGCATTACCTTCAACCTCATTATTGGTAGCCACTCCTAAGAAGGTTGACTTGGAGGCGATCAAATTCCCTGACTCATTATGAATGCAACATCCAATCCCTGCTCGACCTAGGTTTCCTTTTGAAGCCCCATCAAAGTTTAGTTTGGCCCATCCTTCTGTAGGCAGTCTCCAAATGTCATTGCACCTTAGCTCTGCATTGTCTACATTACTGTGGCCTATAAAGGGAGGGATTCTCAGCCCATACCATAGTTTTCATATTTTTTCATCATAGTGTGAGAAAACCATATCTTTTCTACCATTCATGTTTTGATTGTTCACTATCTCTACTATACTTGCTTCTATTTTGTTTAGTAATTGGTTTGGGTCAATTTTTTTCCCTTTAAAGATCCTTCTATTTCTTTCCTTCCATAACTCCCAAATGATTATGGAAGGAGTAATAGTCTAAATCTTTCCAAACAATCCTATTTCCATCCTCCCTGGCCATGAAGTTAGAAAACTCACCAAATTATTTGGAAATGTTGTTTTCCATCCTAACTTTTCAATTAGCCATATCTAGCATTTGTATGAGTATTCACAATTGATAAATAGACGATCTATAGATTCACATTCTTTCTCGCAAAAAACACACCTTGATGGACCGTTATACCCTATTTTTTGAAACCATTCCACCGTAAGGATCCTATGTTGAGCTACGGCTCATGTGAACATTCTTGCCTTAGGTAAACATAGTTTATTCCAGAAGAGATCTATAGGTAAGTTTGTCTGGGTATGTTCATTTTTGTTCATCACTCTATATCCATATTTTGTGCTATATTCCCCATTCTTAGATTTAGCCCAAATAATCCGATCTGGATCCGAAGAGGAATTAATTTTCCTCATCTCTAAAGCCATTTCCACTTTATTATTAAAGGTTTGAGATATTCCAAGGTTATTGAGGGATTTCCATTTCCATCCTAAGGCTGGGTTGTTATCTTTTAGTTCTATGTAATCTTTAACAAGAATACCTCTTTCTAACTTGACCTTTGCTGTTTATGGATCATTATTAAGAATGGTGCTAAGAGGAGGACAGGCATTCCATGAGTCCTACCAGAATAATGCTTTACTTCCATTCCCTATATCCCAAGTTACATTGTCTGTTATAACACTCTGACATTCCAGAATGAAATTCCATATCCTTGATCCTTTGGGAGGAGAGTGATGTCTAAAAATACTCAAAGGGTCCAATCCATCTAAGTATTTGAATCTTAGAATTTTAACCCATTTGGCCTCCAAATCTTTGTACATTTTCCATACTAATTTTGCTCCTAGTGCTAGGTTTTGTTGTTTGATATTTTTAACATTCAGCCCTCCTTCCTCTATAGGTTTACAAATCTTGTCCCATGCTATTAATGCTAATCTCTTTTTATCATTTTCTCCTTGCCAAAAAAAGTTTTTTAGTTTTTTATTGATTTCCTTTTCTATCCCTTTTGGCATACTTAGACACATCATCTGGTAAGTAGGTATAGATGAGAGAATAGACTTAATCATGGTAGTCTTCCCAGCATTTGTTAACCATTTCCCTTTCCATGATTCAACTTTTTTATCAATATTTTCTAAGATCTTGCTCCATAGATTTGATGATATGTTGCCTTTATCTAAGGGAAACCCTAGATATCTGCATGGAAATTCTCCTATTTTATATTCTAGAAGTCTACATATTCTATGTTGGTCCTTGCTAGAGGTAGTCAAGAAGTATATCTCAGATTTTTCTTTATTAATATGTTGGCTAGAAGCAGTTGAATATAGGTTTAATAAATTCATAATTGTCCTAGCCTCCACAATATTAGCTTGGCCAAAGAGGAGGTTGTCATCCAAAAATTGTTGATGGGTGCAAGCCTCCAGTCCCTCGGTTATTTTAATACCACATACCAAATGCTCATTCTTTGCTTTGGTCAACAATCTACCAAGGGCATCAACCATGATAACAAAGAGAAAGGGTGATAAAGGATCACCTTGCCTAATACCTTGGGAGATATTTAAAAAACCAGTAGGGCTACCATTCACCAGAATAGACATTTTTGGCCCAGAAATGCATTCAAATATTAAGTTAATCCACTGCTTAGAGAAACCAAAGGCTTCAAGGCACTTGCATAGGAATCACCAATCAACCTTATCATATGCTTTCCTAATATCAAGTTTAATAAGCATACTCGGGGTATGGTTATGTTGAACCGTATGAATAACTTCTTGGGATATAATCACTCCAACAAGAATAGACCTCCCAGGAATGAAACCAGATTGTTCTTTCGAGATAAGAATTAGGAAGAATCTTTTAAGCCTATTTGCCAAAGTTTTAGTTAATAATTTATATAATGTATTACATAATGAAATGGGTCTATAATCATCTAAACTATCTGGGCTAGATTTCTTTGGTATTAGTGCTATAAAAGTATTATTTATTTCTTGTATAATTTTACTTGAATTTCTCATGCCTTCTAAAGCCGAGACCACTTCATCCCCAATAATGTTCCAACATTGTTGACAGAAGAAATTAGGAAAACCATCTGGTCCAGGGGACTTGTCAGGATGAAGTTGTTTCAGAGTGCTTTCCACTTCATCTTTAGTGATTTTAGCATTTAGTATCTTATTATGTTCTTTAGTGATTACCGTAGGAATATTTTTAAGAATCTCTATTTGGGCCATCCTATTTGATCCTTCCATATTGTTCAAAATTCCTTTAAAGTATTTAACTATTTCTTCTGCTATGTTCTCCAATTTTTTTATTATGGCCTCGATGTCTTTCTTGATAGTCGTGATTTTATTAAAGTTTTGTTTGGCTTTAGAGCTATTATGAAAGAGTTTAGTGTTCTTGTCTCCTTCATTAAGCCACACTTCCCTGGATCTCTGTTTCCAAAATGATTCTTCTTTTGATAAAATATCCTCATATTTACTTAGTAAATTTTTCTCCTCATTATAAGACTCTATATTCATCCCATCCCTAAAGATTGCTTCATTTAATTCCTTTATGTCCTTTCCTATTTCTTCCTTTTTGTTCAAAAATATTTCTGAAATGGCTTTTGTTCCATTCAATTAATCTATGTTTTAAGTGTTTCAATTTTGCATTAAGGATAAAGGTTTTTGATCCTTTAAAACTTTTTTCGTTCCACCGCTCTTTAATTTTGAGCATGCATTCCTCATCCTTAAGCCACATTTTTTCAAATTTAAAAGGGTTCTTTTTAGGTTTTAAATCTACTTCTAATTCCAAATTAATCGGAAAGTGATCTGAACCTGAGTGTGCAACTATGTTAGCTCTAAGAGTTACTTTTAATTTTGTTAGGTTCCCAATATGAAGAAATCTGTCTAGTTTCACAGTAATTAGTTTGGAATTAACTCTCTTATTTGACCAAGTATATGTACCATTATCTAAGGGAATGTCCATTGCATTAATCAGTTGTATCCATTCCTTAAATTCTTTCATAGTTTGATTGTTTCCTTTGGAGCCTCTAGATTTTTCTTTTGTATCTAAGATTGAGTTGAAGTCCCCTCCTATAAAAATGTTCATATTAGGATAGTTGTTAATGAAACTTTCAATTTCCTTCCATACAAGTCTTTTTTCATGCAGGAACTTTGGTCCATAGAAATTGATAATAATAAATTCTAAGTTGCTACTATAGTTCTTAATTTGTGCTACCATCCATTGGGGATTGGAAGTTAAGAAGGTTAAATAAATAAACCTTGGGTTCCATATACAAGCTAGCCCTCCTGAAGCACCTACCAATTCTACACTTTTTATTTCCCATATTCCTAGTTTCCTACTAAGAAGATTGTATCCTTTTGTTCCTAATTTGGTTTCTTGGATAAGGTAGAGATGTGCCTCTAGAGAAGTAAGGCTTCTCTTTAAGAGGTGTTGTTTGTTAGGGGCATTTAATCCCCTAACATTTCATGAAATGATTTTCATGGCACCTTGGGAAGGTTCTTCCCCTTCCCTGCATTCAGAATAGTCATTAATTTAACATGTCCCAAAGCTATCCATCCCTCTGTCGTAATTCCTTAAGGGATTTTCTCCCTCTTTTAGTAATCTATTTTGGGTATTCTGGAATCTTCTTACCACCACATGATATAGCCAAGCCTAAACTCTTATCCTTGCTATATTCTACTGCATTCATCCTATGATCATCCAAGTCTAGGTAATCTCCACTTAAAGATTCAATAACCTTGAGAATGAGCATATCCTCAGTGTCAATGTTGAGTCCTAAGAGATCATTGAGTTCTTCAAATTCATTCTCCTCTGTATCAGCCTTTAGTCTAGTATCATTAATAGGTGTCCTTTGTTTATTAAGATTTCTACTTTCTATATCATTCTCCACTTGGTTAGTGATAAGATGTAAATGTTTGGGGCTTAGATATCTAATTGGTCAATATATCCTCCAGCTCACATTGATCATTATTAGGAGTGGCACAGTAATCTGATACCTTTCTGGAAGTAATATTTACCTCATCATCCATTTGATATTGAAGAATATCATCTAATGTTATGTGTTCATCTAAACTCTTTAATTTTTTTTATCCATTTTAGTTTTTTCCTATTATTTTCCTCAATGTCACTGGTTTCTTCATCTGACGAGTCAGTCATGTCTTTGTCAATAGAGCTTAGTTTCTTGTTATGATTAAAAACCCGAGAATCATTCATCCTCTGATTTATGGTTTGAGGTTTCTTAGTTTGAATGATAGGTATTTTCATAGTCTTGTATGAGTTCCAGATCTCACGGCTCACATATTCATTATTTAACATCACATTACTATTAATACCTAAGATTCCATTATTAACTATTTTTTTAGCTATTTGTTTATCAGATAAATTAACTGTTTGAATTTTATTCCTATTATTTTTATTATCCTGACTTAAATTATCTTTGATCTTCTGCACCTTAGTTACTATATCCCGATAAGGATCATTATTGATTACAAAGCCCCCACCATCCGTAAAGGTAATCCCAAGATTACCTTTAATGGAATCTGAAAAAATGGGGAACATACAGATTTCCCCTTCTTCAATGAAATCAAAAAATGGAGGTGAAATAATACAAGAGACCTCTTTACAAAGCTCCTTAAGGTCTATGGTATGATCTATAATGTTATTTTTAATTTCTCGGCGAGGACTTAACCATATTTTATGATGAATAATCCTATAGGATTTTTCTAAAGTTAGCTTATATGTGAAATGGTCTGTGATGAATTGGATGTTACAGGGAAAGGTCATCTTAACGTCAGTATGAATAAGTATTTTAACCTCAGATGAGTGCAGTAAATTAAGTTCTAACCCTACCACATTACCTATACTACTACCAATTTTAGAAATAATCTTGTTGTGCATTAACTCTATTGGCATATTTGAGATTTTAACCCAAAAATGTACTAAGATGTTATCAAACATACTACAGGAAAAGTTTGGCTTCCATTCTAAATATTTGACTACAAACCCTAGATAAAATACATGTTCAGCAGATAAAAATTTGTCCTTCAAAGAGATATTTTTACATTCTAGAAAAAAACAATTTTTATTTAGGATATTCATACTTACCTGTTCTCCAAGGGCAAGAGAGAACCAGTCCCTAATGTCGCTCTCTTTTAACTTATGTCCATACCACTTCCCATAAATCCTAGTAGTTTCACAATGACCCATCATACCATGTGTAAAGATATGATCCCCTTTGATGGTTATGTCTTCCATGAGATCTCTATGATTAGAAGTAGTTTTGATTTTATGACCCAGTACAGAAGAAACCCTAGCCTCAGGTGTATTTTCAAGGTGGGGTTTGATAGGGTATCATTTATGTGGAGGAGTGTAAATGTTTTCAGCTATGTTACTATTTCTTCTACCAGTTTGAAGTTTCCTAAAGCTATTAAAGGTATGTATCTCAGCATAGCATGCCTGTGATTTGAAATTTCTACATAACGTCCTAGCCTTATGATTCCTAAAACTCTGAGCATTTTGTGCATAAGACGGGATCCATTCATAATCGGAGGCTAATTTGTTTTGGGGAGATGCCTTAAAAGATATTCTACCTAGAGAATGTTGGGAGTAATGCACATTCATTCTATAACTCAAGTTGCGGTTAAGTGGATCCTGGTTATAAGGAAATTTATGAAGGCTAGCATACTTGGTTCTATTGAAGACAAAGAATTGAGCAATCAGATCCTTTACCGTCATAATATTTTTAGAACACAAAGCCACAGAACCATCCGGTGAGAACGAGTTATGAATCTTTCTATGATTTGTCTTTTCATCTCGATTTGTATTAATAATATGCGATGGTCTGTGCGATGAAAATCCATTATTTCATTGTGCAAACAAGGGAAAACCTTGATGCAAATGCTACCTGAATTTAGGGCACGAAACTTGATATAATTTGCCCAAACGGGCCTGCTCTGTCGTATGTCTTATATTCAATAACAAATTTACTCATTTTATGTTGGAACTTAACATCAAATAAACTAATTGGTAAAATATATGGTAGGAATTATTAGTTTTCTTTTATTATTTATTTATTAAACGTATTATGTTGCATATAGAATAAGTGCCTTCAGTATAGTTAAGGGGTATGATGTAAATTATTTTTGGCAAGTAATTGAGTTATGAATTAATTAAATAACGTGTGTGTAATTAAAATTTAAGTTTTCCTTTTGATTAAAAAGAGTGAATTAGAATGTCATTGTTTTAGTTATCAATTAGTCATAAAATTTATGTTAAATCTTAGGAAATATTAAATGTATCTTTTGTATTAAAATGAGATAAGATAATTGCATTGTGCGAACTTTATTTTAATTATGTTAGGAAAATCTAATGGAAAGAAAATAATGAGATTTGGGTTTTATTTAGGAATTTAATGAAATTGAATAGGGTTAATTAATTTGGTTGATAACACTAAAGTTGATAGGTTATTAAAGAGATTTTTATTTAGTCAACTAGGTTTTGACCTAGGTTGATGTTTAAGATACACTAAATGATAGAAATAACTAAATGATGTTAGAGTAATACGTATTAACTCTAAACGGATCATGTTTAACTAGGAGTAAGGACTCAAGTATTTCTAGATCAACCGAACTTAACTTGTGTACTTAGCAAAGGGGTTACGATCTTATGCCACTCCTTGCATAAACATAAAATTAGAGTATAATCAACCTGACCCTAGTGCCCTGTTGAGATAAACCATAGGGTCTCTATCCGTATAACGAGTTAGGATTACCGGCTCTCCATCCGCCTCTATTGTGATCCAAACCTAATCTAAGTCTTGACCTTGCAACCCAGAAACTAACCTCATCTTGTCATCACCTTTCTACAATGTATTATGACCTATTAGTGCCATTATAGTTGTTTATACTATTTTTTTATAAAAAAAAATTGTCTGTGTATTTTTACCCTAGTTTTGGGCATGACATTTTGGTATCAGAGCCATGCTTTGACACTAGGAACCTAAACCCATTACATTTCAACTCATTTAAGCTTAAATTATTTTGTAGGATGCCTATTGTCACACGAGCTGGCTGACGAGGTAGGGGTCGTAGAGCTACACATGTTGGAGGAAAATAGGAGGATGTACCACCTCCACCACCTCAGAACCCTAACCAGGATATTCTGAACATCCTCTAGAATCTGATTGGGGTAATTCAACAGAGGCTACCACCCATAGTCCAGAAGTAGATTCCTAAAGGGGCAGCACAGATTCTAGAAGATGATAAAGAAGTTAGTAGAGAAAGGAGTAGGATCCCCCCACATAGGCTTGTTGAGGGTCATGGTGATCAGGAGGGTGAGTCAGTTCATCAGATTGTATTACCATGTGAGCATGAGATACGTGCCAGAGAGGGACCCCATAGAGATGTTGGAAATGAGATCTGAGATTTATTGTGACTCCAACCACCCTTTTTTTTGGGATCCACTAATGGGTCAGTAGCATAGGCTTGGTTACAGAGTTTACAATGATGTTTTGGATTGCGCCCTTATGAGAGTAATCTAAAGGCGTGACTTGCAGTCCATCTTCTATGGGATAAAGCCTCCACTTGGTGGGAGCAAGAGGAGTCCATAGGTGGAGTGAGTATTGGCACACTCACTTGGGAGTCTTTTGTGGCCCATTTCTAGGAGAGATACCTCTCTGAGCATTTCAGGCAGAGACAGATAAAGAAGTTCCATGATCTCCAGTAGAGAGGTCCCACAGTGACCCAGTATGAGAGTCATTTTCTTGAGCTCCTTCCATATGTTGATTACATGAAGGATGAGAAACTATGCATCCATCATTTCATTGAGGGACTTAATATGTCTCTTCAGGGTACCGTACGCCTAGCCTTTCCTACCACATTCAGAGAGATAGTTGAGATGACACTTGTGCCAATGATATCCATACTAGACAAGAGTCTCGGGATCGGTCTCAGCACCAAAAACCCTCTTCCCAGTAGTCAGGATAGCAGAGACCCCCTTGAAAGGGGAACTAGAATCACTCAGTAGGATCCTTTAAGGGTCAATAGTCTCAACAAAAAAGCTCTCAGTAGGATTCTAGATAGAGGCCTTCACAAGGTTATCAGGGATCTAAGCCCAAATAGTGGCGGTATCAGGGTCCTAGACAGGATCAGAGGACACAGACCCCTCGGGCATAGCCAACTGGGACTCGGTAGTCCTCTAGGGGTGGTTATAGTGGTTACAATAGGACTGGAGGACCACAACAATCTAGATCACAGGGAGTACAGATTTAGACCAGAGGACCATGTTACACATGCGGTGGCATGGGTCATATAGTGAGAGAGTTCCTGTAGGGATAGTCATTTGGTGGTCAGAGAGGGGCTACCTTAGAGCCTACAGTTGGAGATGTGGGTAAATCCCATAGAGTATTTGTAGCGGTTGATAACCATTAGGTCGAGCATCTGGCTATAGTTATTGAGGCCACAAGTATGATATGAGGTAATATGGTTACTATTTTATTTGATTCTAGAGCTACTAACTCCTTTATATCTCCATATGTAGTGGAGCATTGCATGCTAGTGGCAGTTAGACAGGATGTCAGTTGGGAGGTAGAGTTAGCCTCAGGAGCTAGGGTGTCAGTTATTTCCATGGTCCAAAATTTTTAGATTCAAATTGGAGACATATCCACGATGTTCGATCTATGCATTACCCCTCTAGGTTCATATGATGTTGTCCTTGGCATGGATTGGCTTTATACCCACAACTCCAAGATGGATTGTTGACAGAAGAGGGTATAATGTGTGGATGAGAAAGGTATTCCTAGGGTGATTTCTGGAGTGCAGAGACTCGTATCTCTTTGCATTATTTCCGCTATGCAGCTTAGGCGGTGTGTGCAAAAGGGATGTCAGCTATTATCTATCACCATTAGTGACAAAGAGGAGGATTCAGAGAGGGAGCCATCCCTCAATGATTTTACTATCCGATAGGAGTTTGCAGATGTATTTCCTTTAGAGCTCCTTGGTATGCCTCCACCTAGGGCAGTGAATTTTCACATAGACCTTGTGCCAAGAGTCGAGCTAGTATCGAGAGCACCATATAAGATGACTACCCAGGAGCTTAGTGAGCTCAAGATTTATCTGGAGGAGCTCTTGGAGAAAGGTCATATTCAACCTAGTGTGTCACCTTGGGGTGCACCGGTGATCTTCGTGAAGAAGAAGGATGGTTCACTTAGGTTGTGCATTGATTATCGACAGTTGAACAAAGTAACTATTAAGAATCAATACCCACTTCCTAGGATCGATGATCTCTTTGATTAGTTACAGGGTGCTTGAGTGTTCTCAAAGATTGATTTGAAGTCAGGTTATCATCAATTGATAATTGTGGAGAGTGATATCCACAAGACTACTTTTCATACGAGGTATGGTCACTACGAGTTCACCATGGTACCATTTGGCCTCACAAATGCTCCAGCAGTTTTCATGAGCCTCATGAATGGAGTATTTTGCACCTTCTTGGATAAGTTTGTGGTTGTGTTCCTAGATGATATTTTGATATATTCTCGTAATGAGAAGGAGCATGAGGAGCACCTGAGGCAGGTTTTGTAGAGGTTGAGAGAGAACCAGTTGTTTGGCAGCTTGTCAAAGTGTGCGTTCTTCCAACCTAAGATACATTACTTGGGTCATGTTATATCTAACGATGGGATCTCCATAGATCCATCAAAGATCTAAGCTATTATAGATTGGATAGCACCACCAATATCACTAAGGTGACGAGTTTTATGGGGTTAGTAGGATAGTATAGATGCTTTATTGCGGGATTTTTTAGATTGGCACACCCCATCACCTCCCTTCAAAGAAAGTGAAAGCAGTATGAGTGGACAGAGAAGTGTGAGAGAGCCTTTCAGGAGCTCAAGAGAGCCCTCACGAGTGCACTGATACTTGCAGTTCTAGACCCAGCAGTGGATTTTGTAATGTGCACAGATGCATCATTGGATGGAATAGGGGCAGTCCTTATGCAGGATGGACGACCTATCTCCTACGAGTCTAGGAAGTTGCAGACTCATGAGCTTAATTATCCTACTCATGAACTAGAGCTTGCTGCAGTGGTTCATGCTTTAGTGAGGTGGCGACACTTTCTTCTAGGTCATAGATTCAAGCTTCATTCAGACCATTAGAGCTTGCAGTACATTTTCACTCAGCCAAACCTTAATGTTAGATAGAGAAGGTGGATGGAGTTCCTTTGTGAGTATGATTTTGATGTTCATTACATCAAAGGGAAGGAGAATGTGGTTGTAGATGCCTTGAGTAGGAGACATCATGAGCTTTCATCTGTGACTACTTCTACCAATTTGAGAGAGAGTATCCTATGTCATTCGCCAGAGGATTCCTTTTATGCAGAAGTTTGTCGGTTGGTGTATTCTCAGATACCCTTAGAAGGGAAGTATTCAGAGTATTCTTTGGAGTCCGATGGACTACTACATCATAGAGGGCATATCTATGTACCTTCTAGTAGGGAGTTGCATGAGTTTATTATACTTGAGGCACACAGAGCACCTTATGTAGCACACCTCGGTGTTAAGAAGTTACATGCAGATTTTAGACAATTGTACCATTGGTCAGGCATGAGACTGCAGATTGCTAGTATTGTTGTGAGATGCCTAGAGTGTCAGAGGGTGAAGGAAGAGAACCACCACCCTGGTGGGCTTCTATAGCCACATGAGATTGTTGTATGGAAGTAGGATACTATATCTATGGAATTTATTGTTGGTCTTCCCATGTCTTGCCACTACCATGACTCCATCTTGGTGACAGTTGACATGTTGACCAAGGTTGCCCACTTCTCACCCATGTGTACTACATTCACAGCATGAGATGTAGCTCAGGTGTTTTTCAAGTTATTGTTAGACTTCATGGCATTCCCCTTAAGATCATCTCTAATAGAGATGCATTGTTCATATTATCCTTTTGGAGAGAGTTACAGACAGCGTTGGGCACTAGGCTCAATTTTAGTACAATGTATCACCCTAAAACAAAGAGAGTTAATTAGGTATTGGAGGATATGTTGCGCATGTATGTGATGGACCTGTTATACACTGAATTTGCGCCTCTGATCTCAAGCTCTCTTGGTCTTGATAATCCAGTATAACAAGGGAATCATCTCAAGGTTGTGGGACCTTATGCTAACCGAGATGAGACCTCCAGATTCTAGGCTGGTTCCTCTTGGATAATCACCTTAATTTTCTTCTTTTACAAGAAAGTAAACTTTGGAGGGAAAGGGATAGAAGGATTGCATGGAAAGGGAAATAACTAAAAGCAAACTACCTACTAGGTGATGCACCAAAATTAGGGGTTTGGATCTCAGTATAGAGGGATGAAACCAATGGAGGAATCAGGTCGAATAAGTCACAACTCACTAGATAGGCTTGCATAAGTATTTCATAGGAAGGTCTGAACAAAAGACTCGACCTATGACCTGCAAACAAACACCCTTTTCTGCAACTAGGTGTAGGAATGAGACAAGACTGCTAGGGGTTGTAGTATACCCACAAAACATCTAAAATTAGATCAGACACAGTAACACACAAAAACACAGAAAGTGAGAGGGACTAGGAACCCCAATTGTCATTAACAACATTCATAAACCTCAATCCAATAAGAGATAATCAAGATAGTGAAGACAGGGATAGAACAACTATCACAAGTGCCTCAAGAATGTCTTAATCATCAATGAAATCACAAAGGTAGGGAACAAAAAGGGCAGAAAGATTGCCACAAATTGATCTCTGAGAGAAAAATCTCCTTACAATTGCCTATTCTAAGCACTAAGGCTCCCAAAAAAAAACTTAAATACAACACTCAACTGCATGCAGGCAGGAGTCCCAAAAAACCTAACCAGGGTTATAGATTTTACAATAGAATAATCCACCCTAGAACAAATCCAATCTGGTCATAAATGTGCTCCCAATATGAATCTCGATCAGATCAGATTTGATCTTTTCCTTGCGCCCATCCTTGTACTTGGTCATGCCCGCAGACAAGCAACCCAGGTCCATCAGTTCAACTCTGCAAGTAGGCCTTGCCATGAATGCTCACCAACTGATCACATCCTCTCAGGACAAGAAATGACCCCTGACAGCTGCCGCTTAGCCCTCTTCATCAATGAGTCCTCAACTCATAATTATGCCATTTAGCCAACTACATTTTGGAGGGCAATAACTTCCTGATCAGATTCATGATATCTTTTTCTTTTCTACCGATATTGAAACAAATCTAATCAGAGATCAGCAGACAACTCTAGGCTCTGAAAAAACCTTCATCAACCTCATCATCGCATAGTCGCAGGCTGCATTTTCTTTCCTCTAGATTTTGAGCGACTAAGCGACGAACCTCCTTCTTCATTACACATTCTATCTGATCGTGCACTCGCCCAGTCCTCTACTCTGTCTCTATTTTATGTGTGAGCGAGCGACAGCATCTGTTCTTCATTCAGTCGCGCACTCGCGAGCCGCTTCCCTTTACCTTTTCTTGTCTAGCGACTGCGCGATGAGCATATCTTTTAACTCGTCACAAGATCGCGAGTCCTTTTTCATTTATCTTTATGATCAGTGACCATGCGATGACATTATCCTTCAGCCTATCCCCAAGTCATGAGCTGCATTTTGTTCATCTTTATCTACTGGCGACTGAGCGATGACCATATGTTTTTAACTCATCGCGCAGTCGCACGCTGCTACTTGACCGCTTTAGAACATTAGCGAGTGAGTGATAGTATTGAACAATCTCTCTGGTTGCTCAGTCGCAGACCCTCATAACCTTGAAACTGCTTGTGCAACTGAGCGATAACTTATGTTCTTTGACCCGTCGCATACTCGCAGGCATGAGAACTTCACTTCATTACCGAATGCGAGTGCACGACAACACTCATTTTCAACTCGTCGCACACTTGCTCTGCACAAAACACATGAGTCAAAACTGACGCGAGTGGGAAACCATGAGAATATGACCTTGTCATGCACTCGCGCCACTAAAACATTGACATACAAACCTCACGCGGGTGCGCGACATGCAAACTTCTAACCCGTCGCGCACTCGCGAACATACAGCTTGACTATCCAAAGACATCGCGATTGCGCGATAGACCTTTAAAAACACCTCATTGCGCACTCGCACACAGAACAAGTCAACATAAAAGTAGATCACGACTGTGTGATAACTTAGATAACAACTCATCGCCGACTCGCGAACGGAACAGAACCCTTCATAAATGGCTCGCGATTGCGCAATGACCATATGTTTTTAACTTGTCGCGCAGTTGCGCAACCTAAAGACTCAGATTTAAATGGATCGCGACTGTGCGATAAGATATAAAGCAAGATTTGAAAAGGGGCTAGGCCATTTTTTGGCAGGAAACATAGAAATAGGCCAAATTGTATAGGAATGGAAAATTTGGGCAACATTTTGGCAACTTCTGCGGGATGTCAGCCTGCTAGACATGAAAACCAGTGGCCTATTGACATATCCATTGGGCATGGAGTCATCTCAGAAAACAAAACCTGACAGGGAAAAAACCTGTGCACGTGCACTTCTTGGAAAATAGGAAACTACACTAGAAAGCTAGAAAAAGGGAAACCTAACCTAAAACTAAACTGACCAGTGCAGAAGTTGGTCAAACAAAACCATTCACTGGTTGTGAAAAATAGCTACCCTTCCTCATCAGGATATTTTTCATTGAGTCCACAAGGGTAACTATAAGAACTAGAGGCACATAAAGATTTATCAAATAATTAAGACTTGCCTCTATAAAAGCAAGATCAAGTTTACCTTCCTCTGATTGGTCATATGGAGGGGCCTCGGTAAACTCCTTCTGGGCCAAGTACCTGATGGGGCAGCCTCTTGAAAGTCTGACGATAGTACTTTCCTTGATGGTTTCTTTTTTATCTTCATGGTTGTCTTCCATCCTGGATAGCCATGTTAAGTCATCATCCTTAGTCAGGGGACTATTATCCTCTTCTTTTGAATAGGCCAGGGGCTCATCAAAGTTGCTAATATCTTGAGGATCTGAAACTGTCTCCAACTCTTGCTCATGCAGCAGTCCTTCTGAAGGAGAGCAATCTAAGACCAGGCCTCTTTCCATAGGCACACAACTTTGGACCTCCATTCTAAAGAATAGGGGCTCATCATTCAATTTATCACAAAAGGCCTCCATGATACCAAAGAAATCAAGCTCCTCAGGGCCTTTGTCTATGTTCTTTTCTTGGAACAGCTCCTCTATAACCTTTTCATCCTGCTCAAAACCAGGCAACATAGCACACAAAAGCATATCATCCTTTTGTGTATCAACCTCCTGTTGATGGTGAACCTCTTGTTCTGATTGATCCTCACCCATAACTGATGGCATAATCTCTTCTTCATCATCAACAAAGAGGGGAAGCTCATCAAACAAATCAGCCAAGAGCACAGGCTGGGAAATCATTTATTCCTCCACAACTTTTTGTCCCTCCTCATCACAATCATCACTCTGCACTGATACCTCATACTCCTCCTCTTCATCGCATGAAAGCTCATTTACCATAGGTCCCCGCTCGGATACTAGAGTAGTATCCTTGAAAAGACTTGGCACCTGATAGCCAGGAGGCAGAGTCCATTGGGGTATCCTCCACATTTGATCATCTTGAGAGACCAGAGGGGCCTCCTGGGATAAACAACTTTTTTGAATAGGTTGCTCTTGCAGAGTGGTAGGCTGAATCTCAAGCACAAGCTCCTGAAAGGAATTTTTTGCCTTGAAACTTGGGATATGAAATTGAGAGGGCTCAAGGGTGGACATAGAAGGTTTAGACAAATGGGTCCACCAACTTGGGATCTTAGGCCTAAGAGCCTCTTGTTCAGCAATTTGTGATTTCAGCCTTGCTGTCTCAATGCTTGCTCTATGATTGATCTCTTCTTGGAATTGTCTCATTTGTTGCTCATCAATCATTTGTTTCTTACCAACCAGAGTCTCCTCCATTTGACAAGGGATGAACCCTTGCTCATAACCTTGAGCCTCCACCTCTTGTTTCTCCCTGATTTCAGACACTTGCTTGGCTAGGTCAAGCAATTGCTTCTTCAGCTCTTCTTGTGCTTTCATGAAATCTGATTTCAGGGTTTGTTGCCAATTGGGCTGAGCAGGGGAGGGTGAGTGGTAAATAGGAGGAGGTAGCTAGCCTTGCATTTGCAGCTATGCCCTTTGTTCCCATGGGTGAACTTGTTTGAGGGCCTTTTCATAGTCTTGCATGAGGGCATAATCATTTGGGGCATGTTGGATGTAATGACGGCCTTGTGCATCTGCATAGAAGCTTGGGATAAAAGAAGGCAGCAGAGGGGTTTGATAAGGCTGATGACCAGCCCATTGAGCATTGCTCTCATAATAGGATGGTGAATAACCTGACTGTCCATAATAACTTGACATGTCTACTCACATAAGTAGCTAAAATTTTAAAATGGAAGATTTGAAACATACCAGCACTTGATCTTTGAAACCAGTAGACTTTCCAGAGTTGCCAAATATGCAGCAAAATGACCTCTCAAAGGTCTACAACATGCTATCAGCATATCAGAGATAGCATATCTTTAACATGAATCTGAACTTCAGTCCCACCGGGTGTGCCAGAAATGTTATACACTGGCACCAAGGTGGGGAATTCTTGAGCTTGGTTCTATACTGATAGACCTTGTGTACTGAATCTCTTTATGCAGATGAACCAACAGGAACACCTTTCGAATTTGATCTTAACTTCAGTGTGGTCCCACCAGGCATGCCAGAAATGTTATACACTGAATTTGCACCTCTGATCTCAAGCTCTCTTGGTCTTGATAATCCAGTATAACAAGGG
This sequence comes from Thuja plicata, assembly GCA_018584345.1. Classification (NCBI taxonomy): domain Eukaryota; kingdom Viridiplantae; phylum Streptophyta; class Pinopsida; order Cupressales; family Cupressaceae; genus Thuja; species Thuja plicata. The sequence goes on along the minus strand of MU226984.1, from coordinate 1,212,833 downwards.
AATCATCTCAAGGTTGTGGGAC
>MU226984.1:1141904-1195476 GCA_018584345.1 Thuja plicata | reverse complement strand
ACTTTTCTCTTTTTTGATGTTGCATCTATACCCAATAATTTTAATGCCCCTTCCAACTTTTTGTTTATAAGTACAACTGAAAGCAATTGAGCTTGTTCAAGTGTTTCTAAATTATCAAATTTAGCCACTATTTCTCTTGCTATCATAATCATTGACCTCTTCTTAGCAAGACTTAATGGTTGAACATTAGCAAGTGATCTCAAATTTTCCACATCCATTGTAAATAAATGATCTAAGTTTCTATAATTAATATTTCTCTTTACAGTTTGAACTAAATTTATATGTTCATCCATACCAGTAGGAGTACGTGATCCTGAACCTTCTCCAACATCAATTGCCTAAGCTTCCATAGGGAGTGATCCCGACCCTTCTTCAATGTGCAATTCTTCGACTTGACTTGACCCTCCTACTTCAGCTTGTCCTTCACCTTTTTTAGTTTTACGATAATATCTCAATGTAGCGTCACGATTTCTTTATTCGGCGCTAGGCGATCTTTTTCTAGCAGATTTATGTTGTCTTCCCTTCTTGTTCCCCATTTCTTCTCTTCAAAAATGTCTTCAAAAAAATACATTGATATAATATTTCTCCTCTTCAAAATTATGCCTTTGAAAAAAATAGAAATAACAATTCTTATTTCAAAAACGCATTTGTAGAAATTGTTCACATAATAGAAAAATTGAATTTACTTGTTGCAATTCAGTAAAAAACAAAAAACAAAAAACCTTACTTTTATACCTTTCTAAATTTTTCAGAAAAAAAATTTCAACATGGCTGACAGAGTTCGCGCGAAGTGGCCAAGATAGAAATCCTGCGAGATGATTTTCACTGGATTTTTCACACAGGGGTCTTCGCCCGAAGACCCCTAGACCCCTTCGCGTGAAGGGGGTCTTCACGCGAAGTACCCTAAAATGAAAATTTCTTGAAAGAAAAAAAAAAGTCCTAAAATTTGGTCTTTCAAGGCCTCGAAAAATGACCAAATCAAATGTTTTCCTCAAATACATGATGCCAAATGATGTGATTCAGAACAAGCTTTCTAATGAATATAATTTTAATACATATTGAGTTCGTTATCACTTTCAAATATTACTTTAACTAAACATAGGTTGTTTGGCGATTCAACAACCTGTCTCTTCAAGGCTTTGAGAAAAATAGTAAATTACAAAAAAAAAATTATGAAAAATATGTAGGAAAAGCGTATTTGTGTTACCTTTCTATATAAAAAAATAAAAATAAAAAAAAATTGAATTTCGATATATACATTTCAAGTTATAGTGATCAAAGTGACCTTATGTCTAAATTACAGTTACTGTCACTTTAAAACTTAATAAACTATGAAATATTAACCCAAAATGAATAAAACCAATTACAACCTCTAGATACTGAAGTTACAAATATAATTTCGAAAGAATTACATCGTTATCATATTTTAAAAAAAAGTTATGCTGATCAAAGTGAAAGTCACTTCTTCAAATCAGAGTTTTTTCACACAAACCACTTTTCGAAGAAGGAAAAAAGAATTTTTTTTTTTTTTTCAAATATATATTTAGAAACTAGAAAGAAAATGCTAAAAGATGGTAGTTTATATCATCTTCAAAATCCTTATAATTTTGCGTCAATAGGTGTTTGAAAATGAAGTTTTTTCTCAAAATGTTGATCTCTGTATTAAAGTTGGTCAAAAAATGGGACACACTATTGTAGGATCGGCCTTTAAAGAGATGTGTTTTGTGGTCCCTTAAAATGATGGTCTCATGGGCATCACCTAGATCCAATGAGTGCTAAGTGTTCCATTCATTCTCATGAGAGATGGGTTCATGTGAACCACTACTCAAGAATTATGGGTCAATGAGTTTGACTCAAAAACTACAAATCGTGATAGCAATATCACAATCATTAAAATTCATCAATTCATCAATTCAACTTAGAGTATTTTTATTCATTTTGACAAGCTCAATTTCGTTGGGACCAACGATAGCACTTTCCATACCTACTCTTACCGCAAGTGGTTAGTATAAATGACAACCCTGTTGACTGGAAATTGCTCTGAACAAGACAGGAAGGCCGGCGGAAAAGGAGTATATTGTCGTGCGGAGGCCATGTGCGTTTCCTCCTGTGTTGACATAACACGTGGTATCAAAGTGACGTGCAATTGCCGAGCCAAAACAAGGCATCTTTATTTTTATTCATTTCGAGAAGGTCAGTTTCGTTGGGACCAACGATGGCGCCTTCCATACCTACTCCTACCGCAAGTGGTGGTAATGGTGAGTATTCATATCAGAACCACGTTAACTGGAAATTGCTATGAACAAGTCAGGAAGCAGATCAAAGATGCCCCCCTATAATATGGCACTCTGATAATTTTTCCTCTCGTCATTCATCAATTTAGTGTTGCAGAATTTTGTTTGCTCAAGAGCTCGGAGAAGAAATGGGAAACGCTTGCCAGTGTTGCACTTCTTCCCATGATGAGCCCACCGCATCTTCACCGTCTCTTTCCATCGATTCCCTCAAGCTTAGCATTCAGAAAGTTAATCCCATTGATCAAATCGAGCCGCTCATCAGCTTCATTGACTATCAGCTTCAGAAGATTAGGGTAAACTCCAATCCTAGAAACAGTGCTCAAGCATGATCGGCTATTAACTTATTGTGAAAGTTCAACTGAAAAAAGTGCGTGTTACCTTTTGCAGGTTTCTTCAGAAGAAGCGTCCTCATCCTCTCTATTGACTTCCGTAGCCTCTAGCACAAATCTGGCTGCTCAATTTATCGACTTCATTTCAACAGAAGCTGAAAGTCTTGCCACAACGGTACTGCATGTTGTTTGGTCGAAACAGTAAATTGAAATATATGAATTAAATATCGTAACTGACAATAATTTTGCCATTGCCAGGATATAGCTAAGGAAATGGGGAACTTAGCTTTGAGTGGGCTAAAGAAGGTAGGAGAAGCCCACTTGTTGTTCCTAGGATTGTCGGTAGCTGCATATGCACTGGAGAGATGTGTGACTATGAGATCTAATGTCACCGATTGTCTGGAACTTTTGGTCAAAATTGTTTACCTTGCAAAAGACCTGAAGGTTTTCAAAGAAACGATGCCTGCAGAGAGCGAAAGACTGTGTCAAGCGGTTCAGATCACAGTGGAGGGGGCAATCATGTGCTGTGATTACATCAACAAGGGAAGACTCTCCAGGTTTCGCATACTCATCCCATTTGTCTATTTGAGTAGTTGAGTAGAAACCATTAATTTTATTTAACTAAGATAAAGCTGGGCCCGAGTAAGGGCAACGGGAATTGGATTAATGACAGATTTAGTTAGATCTCCAGTTTGGGTGCTGGAATACCAAATGCTGGATGTGATCAATTCTAGAAGATATTGCAATTCGAGAAGATACATATTCTGGAAATAATTTCTGGAATATGGACTGGATCCGTTTGGTTCACTTGGAAGATGACTGAGAAGATGCATAAATAATTTTAATTGTTTATTTCTTAATTTTTTTGAATACGATGTTTATGTGTGTATATATACACACGTGTACGTATACATGTATATATACATATGTGTATATACACACACACACACACATGTGTGTCTACACATATACACATATTTGTGTATATATACATATTTACACATACACATACACACATATGTATGTATATGCATACACACATGTGTATATATACATGTCTATATACACATGTCTACGCACATACACACATATTTGTGTATATATACCTATTTACACATATACACACACATATACACACATGTGTGTGTATATACATACACACGTGTGTATATATACACGTGTGTGTGTGCATATACACACATATACACACACGTCTATACACACATGTATATATACACATGTTTATACATACATACATACATATGTGTATGTATACACATGTATATATATACACATATGTATATATACACACATGTATATACATATACACATATATACACATTTGTATATATATACACATTTGTATATATATACACATACACACACACACACACATTTACACACCTATCATGTCACAGATCCGACGAGATATTAAATTTGCTTTTGTAAAAATTGGAATTGGAATTCGAAATTCCAATTCCACCTATTTAGGTGGAAGATTGATATGCCCATTTTGGGGCAAAATTGGAATTTCGTAATTTCAATTCCATTTTTATTCATGGACCCAAACATGGAATTTGGCATTATCCAGAATTAGATAATGCCAATTCCAGTGAAATTCCAGCCCCCAAACGGGCCATATCAGTTTTTATATGGGGATTTTGTACCTTAATTTTGTTTTTGTTATCTTTTTATACTCTTTTTTTGTTTTTGTTTTTTATTAAAGAATATTTGAGCTCAGCGCCATTTAGATGCTTACACCATGAAATTTATCTTTTTGTATTCAATTGTCTCAATATGAATATTAATATGAGTAGAAATGGAAGTGAAGTATCTAAAATATGACGTTCTTGTTTATATATTTAAGATATATTACTAAAATCAATTAAATTTTCTTTTCTTTATAGTATGAAAGTCTTTCACAAAGTTTAAGGTTATGAGATTTGTAACTATGCGCTGATTGTGTTGTATTGGTTGTAAGTTATAAGTTTTAAGCCTATAAAATGTATGTATACATGTATATGTACACCCTACAAGCCTATATAATGTGGGCTGATTGTGTTGTATTGGTTATGAATTTGTGAGGTTTGTATTGGACTTGGAGCTGCCTAAGTGTTGAAATAACACTTCTAACCTTATCATTTAAGGAACTAGGGGTTATAGAATTGCATAGATTTAGTGTGTTTTTTGCTACATCAACATAGATGTCATAGTAAGATGAACACACTAGAGGTTTGCCAAAATATCTTCCAATATAGAAAATTTATTTACAAGCAATATGATTTATCATAGACAACTCTGATACATAATATGTTTTCACAATTTTAATCATCTTTCCATTTATAAAAATTATTAAATTACATCTTCTATTCCTTTCAAGTGTGATCTCATTGGATGTTTTTCTTTCACAAGTGAAAGAGCCTTGAGCCTTGACTTTGTTTTAGCATTTTCATGCGGGTCATAGCATTACTTTAAAACAAGAGGATCGTTAAAGGATTAAAGTTTTGTGGAATCTTTACAATATTTTTCATTCATATTCATTTTAAAAAATCAAAATTACCACCCCTAAATGATAGCGACACATGGAACAAATTAATTAGTTTTTGACTGATTATCTAAAATTATAAACAAGGGAAAGGTAAATAATTTATATTATATATTTTCATATTGATTATTCAAAGTTTGATATCTATTTCTTTCATATTATATAGTTCATAAGAAAGTCAACATTGATGTAACATAATACAAAGATTTCATTATGTGTATTCTAGGGTCTCTATCTTTGTGTTTGTGTGCTCTGGGTTTTATTTTAGTCATAGCATTACATGAAAGCTTGAATATTGTGATTTGTACTTCTAGTTCTAACTATATGACTTTGAAATTTTAGATGAGATTAATTATACAAATGAAATGTTTATAAGCATTAGTGGTAAAAGAAAAAAAAATGTAAGCAAGCATTAAAAATAAGATAAAATGGATATGAATGTGTAATCAATTGTTCTATGGAAAATTAGTTTAGGAACAAAGATTCGCGTTCAAGATCTTAAAGTGACAAATAGAATATGGAAATAAAATTAAATAACGTATGATTCGGTGCATGCCAAGGGCTCTAATATATTGGACCCAATAGTTTCCATAGATGATGACATAATTTTGGCAGATTTAGGAAAGGGGGCTTTGGATTTTGGTAAATGTAATGATTCCTCTCTGCCTCTAGGTTTACAAAAAAGTCCTCTAAAAAAGCTGTTATCATGAGAAGTCTTCTAAGGTTGGGCATAAGAAGGATCAAGAGAAGGTCATATCATATTAGTTGGTGAAATGTTGGTAGAATCAGGGTCAGTGAAAGCCTTTGACTCTCATTTCTCCCAATTGCAACAATGATTATTCTCTCTTGGAATGTATGGGGATTAAATAACATCCCTCGACAAAAGGCTATTCATGATTTGGTGCTGGTTCATTATTTGTATATTCTGTGTATTCAGGGAACTAAGCTTTCAGTAGGTGTTATGATGAAGTGTGCTCCTAGTATCTGGAGGTTTGGCCAATGTCAATGCATTGGAGATCTTGGTTCCTCTAGGGGTGTGGCTTGCTTTTGGGATCCAGGGAAGATTGTTTCAATATGGTGGATCTTTAGCCGTTCTTCTCTTTTCATGGTAGCCTCAAGTTTGGATTATGGTGAACTTGTCTTGATCACTAATGCTTATGCTCCAACTGATTTCCTGGGGAAATTTGTACTCTAGTCTCATATAAGATATGTCTGTACTTTTTCTCCCTTTCTTCTATGGGTCATGTTGGCTAGTAATCAATTTTTTGTAAATGTGATTTACTTTTTTGTTGTCATTTATGGCAACACATCTGGGTTTCAGACCGATTCTAGGAAAGATGAGTTTTGGTGATTCAAAAATCGGCTAAGTGTAGAAGCAGAGATACAGAAGTGTTTTGGATGTCGAAGATTGAGATCGATGATTTATGGCAAGCGATCTTAGAGGAAGATAGTATGGGGTATGTATGACCTCCACCTAAGATCGATTTGGTTTTGGTTGAGTATACGGTGAGCTAGACATAATTGAAGTCAGACAAACTGCAACAAAACAGTGAAACATAGCAGTTTGATAGTAGCGAAGATTGAGGGAGTATGGCTTGGACTCTAGGCAATCAAAGTTGTATTTTGGTTGTTGATATCCTCCACATTGACTATGCAAGAGCGGCGACTATGTATTTAGTGTTTACTATATTAAATGAATTTTATATTGAAGGCCGACTTAGTAATATTTGTAATATTCATATTGAGAGTTGACTTTGTAAAGTTTTGATATATATATATATATAAGATCTTTTTGATAAAGATTGATGACAGTTACGTTGGACAGTTGGATAAGTTGTTGAGCGAATAGAAGAGCAGAGAATGGTAGAGATCATTGAAGAACTATAAATGAACTATCTAAGCACCAATGTTTCTTTTTTTGTTCATGACTGAGAACACTTTGTAACCTGAATTATATTGTAAGAGTTGTAAGCTCAGTTGGCCCCTAACAAGGTGTTGTGAACCTTTAACAGGGTTGTTATTCCTCTAACAAGGAAATGTACTATGTAATATTCAGCTCCTAACAAGGCTAGGTCTCCTTACAGGGACATTATACTTTAGTGCATGCTTGTGGGTACCATCCCCACCGGGGTTTTTCCTTGGCCAGGGTTTCCTCGAAAAAAAATATGGTGTTATGAAAACTGTGTCATTTTCTTATGTTCTTTTCTTTACTTCAAGTGTATGATTAATATTTAATTGGTCGAAGAATTTAATAAAGTGTTATTATACTGATTCACGCCCCCCCCTCTCAGTATAATCCAATCCTAACAATTGGTATCAGAGCTTTTGGCCCTTGGAGAGAAAGTCTAACAACTTGAGGGAGATCATAATGGATTTGGACAGTTTGCAAGAAAATTTTGATGCTGCACTTGAAGACCTTGATAAAGCAAAAGCAGAGAATGGAGAGTTGAGATTCAACATACAAAGAGCTGAGAAATTCATAAAGAAACTCAAAGATCAACTTGAGATTTCCAAAAATCAAAGACAAGATCTTTTGGTTCAGACAAAAGAAGATTCAGATGAAGACAATTCAGATAAGGTGAAGCAACTAAAAGAAGAAAATGAAACTTTGAAACTTGAAAATGAGACTATGGCTACAGAAATACAGGTACATAAGGATGAAAAGAAGAAAGTTGAAGAAGCTTTAAATAGTGCATTAGATCAAATGAAGAATGAGGCTGACAACTACAAGAACAAGTACTTGGAAATGGAGAAATATAATCAGATTATAAAAGGTGAACTTGTTGAAGCAAAGAAACACATTGAGAAACTTCACACCAGCAGTGACTTGATTGATGAGTAGAGAGATAAATAGAAACCTAAAGGTGATATGACTGGTATTGGCTTCAATGAAGCTGAATGTTCAAAGAATCGGGAAGAGAAATCAGATGAGAAGTTTGATGCTGAGAAACCTTCTATTGAAGAACCTAAAGAGAAGATCAGACCCTTTAGAGGTAGATGCTTTGACTGCAACAGATTTGGTCACATGAAGAGAGACTGTAGAGGTAACGCCCCTTTTAGAACTTTTTCTGGTTATTGTTTTAACTATAATGGATATGAGCACAAGAAAGCAGAATGCAGAAAACCTAATCAATCAGGATATAGACAAGATAATGGAAGAGAACCTACAGTGAAACCTACATGCTACAAATGTAGCAATATTGGACACATTGCGAAGTACTGCAAGATGCAAGTCAATCAGGAAAGAAGACCTCCTATATGCTACAAATGCAATAATCTAGGACATATAGAAAAAATGTGTAGGTATAATGGATCAGACAACAGAAGAGTAACACCTCCTATGAATTCACAGAAGAATGGAAATGATACTGGTAAGAGTGTTGCATATTTGAAGAATGATTTTGAAAGTTGTTTTAAGAAGGAAGAAGATAGAAACAGTGGTAAGATATGGAAGATCAAAGGAACTAGTGAGACATCAGTTTAGGGAGAGTCAGTAGAGGCTACTGGATCTTCGCCTGATGGTAGCAAGATAGAATTGACCTAATTGGTCGATCATGGCCTTAGGGGGAGCATTGGATACAGACAACAGAATATATTCTGCCCTGAAATTCATGGATTGAGCTCATGCGAGCTTGGATATAAGCTTGGCCGACATCATGAAGTACACATCTAAGAGCGCAACATCAGCCGACACATATATTTTGTTTGCGAGATCTAACAGCCGACTGGACAATTTTAAGTGAAAGTAAAATTCATAACTTAACTTGTATAAAGTACCACTTAATGACTTATCTCTTTACCATTTGGCGAAGAGAGAGCTAAGGAAATCAGAGTGCAGATAATTTCAGATTATTCTACATTGGCCATGCATGATCGATTGAAGGATAAACTTGGAATTCAGCGAAAGAAAGGTATTTACATCATCTAGTCATGGATGCACCTATTATTTTTGATGTTACAGATAGACCTAGGTATAAGTTCAAGAAACATCCATTCAAATCATGCGAAGAGGATCCAGAGGGAGAATTTTCCCAAACCTCGTATGGTGTTTTACACGTAGAAGATATTAGGGCTTACATACATTGTAAGTATGACATAGTGGGAATTGATGATATATCAACTAAGATGGAGTATATGACTGACAATGGAGTCGTGAGAGAAGAATACAAACATATTAATCAACTGAGCATAATGAAAATTCTAGATTTATGCGAATTCGATGAAGATGAATGGTTAAAAATACTGTTAAGTAGGGTTCATGATCAGTTTATTTGGATTGGTGATCAACCTGTGAAGATTTGTAGTGACCTAATCCATGAAATCACTAGATTGGACAACACCAGAGTCATTCCTATTGCAGAGAAACTTGTGAAGAAAGAATTTGAAACCCTAACTCATTCTAAATGGGACAGACGGGCAATGACAGTAAATGACATCTTTCAGCAAGATGTAAGATTGATTGTGATGATACTTGGGTACAAGTTCTACTACAGTAGTAGACCTAATTCAGTATCCGCTAGAGTCAACATGATGGCATGGAGAATGGTGAAAGAAAATGTACAGTATAATCTATGCGAAGTTCTGGCACAACAATTCCTTAAGAATGTGAAGCTTGCATGAAGAAGGACAAATTGAAACCTTTAGATTTGGTTCATTATTGATGCATATGTTCATTCATATTGAGCACAAGTTTCTTGGTTTACATCCTAGTGGTTGGAAGTCTGGAGTACCCACTCGCATATTGATTTCACAAAGCTACAAAAGATAGAATGCTACTTGGGTTAATGGAGAATTATTTGGTATGATCAAGATTCTACAGAGACAGATGAAGACAAGATACAAAATACATGAAGACATTGTTGAGAAATACAAAGATAAAATATGTTTCATGGTTGAAACTGATTGTGTATGTTTTGAAGTAGTCATACCCAGGAAGAAATAGTGTCATCCCATGGCTTATGAAGTGAGTTCTAAAGTACTTACCATGCAAGTAGAACATGTCCTTGAATCAGAGATTGATACAACAAAGGAAATATGGGGAACTTATGAAGAAAAATTAGTAAAAGTAAGAGAAGAACAGACTAGAGGTCTGAGGAAGAGGAAGATAGAAAATATTGTACATGATTGCGGAGTTAAAGCAGGATTGACAGAAGAGGAACTTAAAGAAGTCAAAAAGAAGATGGCAGAGAGATCACTTGGACTAGCAAGTGGAAGTACTTCAGCCCCTCCCACTCCTAAAGTAATTATGGTAGACAGTCCACCTCCTCCTCAACAGGTAACAACACAAACTGAAAATATCACTTCCAGAGTTACAAGATCAAGCATGCATTCATCACCTAAAGGGTAGAGCACAGCAGGAGAAGAGAAGGAAACATAGAAGCAATTGTGGAAGCCTGACATGAAGATGATAGAAAAGAGAGCAATAGAACAAGGTAAATTGGTCACAATTGACAAATACTATGACAGGTATGAAGAAGTAGACAGAATTAAAATTGAAGACATTGTGATAGAATACCTACTTACTTTTAAGAAGACACTATTAGAAATTGAAGGAAGCATACCCATAGACCTTAATGGGAGATTGGAGATAATAAAACATGTTGCACAAATTAAAGATGATACAATCAGAAACCAAGAAATAGATAATATGTTTCCTGTGATATCAGTTCAAGAAAGGGACATAATTTACAAGGAACTAAAACCTCTACTAAGGACCAAGGTGAGATTATTGAAAATCATGGCGAGGAAATATGATGAAGTCACTGAGGAAACTCATAAGGCACTAGAGAAGATACTGATGAGTACTACTTCTAACAAGCCCTCACCTCCTAAGACCACATTTCCCACACAATTGGGAGTGGATGAGAGATCTAAGTCAATAGAGACATCTACTGAGAAGAGCGAAGTAGATCCATCACTAGATTTCTATGTTTCTGGCGTAGCAGTAACTCTTGACATATCTCAAGATGAGAAGGACACTTTTTCAGAGAACATGGATACTTCTATAGTAGATGAGGTAGAACAGAAGAAGGAAGAGGAACAGATGAAGGAAGAAGAGCAGAAGGAAGAAGAAAAGAAGACAGATCATAAAGAGGATGAAAATAAAGAGGTAAACACATCATCCATTTCATTGTTGGCAAGCAATGATGTAAATGTTGATAGCATGGATGAAGTCGAACTAGTAAAATTGGCATTTACGGCTTTGAACAAAGAAAAGGAAAGGCCAGAACAGAAAAGAGACAAGAAGGAAAAACTAATCACAAGAGAAACTGATAATGTAAACAAATTACTTCCAACACCTATTGTTTTCCAGAATAAAGATGACATTGAGAATTTGAGAATCTCACTTGATGAATTTGATGGGCACTATGAGAACCTACTGAAGACAGCATAGGAAAAGGCAGAGAAGACTTACTCAGAGAAGAAGCTAACAACAATCTGTAAATATATAACATGGGATTTAGGCATTGTGAAGACTTGCTTGACAAATGCAAGAAGTTGCATTGGACATGGGAGGAAATTGTTCAGTTATTGCATGAATCCAATAAGGCATATTTAGAATGTAGGACATTATTGCCAAAGAGAGGGCAAATCTAAACAGTATGATGGATGGTTGTGAAACATCTTCATAATCCACATCAAAGATAGACAAAGAAGTCACAAGGATTTTGGCTAAACTCAGTGTACTGGATAATGAGAAAGGGAGAGTATTGACAAGATTCAATTTACTGAAAAGCTTTATCACTCCTAAGTTATCAATACTTGAGGTTTATCTCTCAGACTTGGATAAAGTGACAGATTCACTGGATAAATCTTTGCCCGCGGACTTGAAAGAAGCTGAGACCACATCATTCGAACTCAATGGCTTAATTCATATTAGCCAAATTTTGTTCAAGACATGGACTGCAGAAGTGAAGATCTTGGAAGATTCCTTTCAGGATATTTTGAAACTAGTGAGAAAGAATCAAAACCTTTTTGTTGTATATCCACCTTTTTCATTGTTGTCAAAGGGGGAGAAGACAAGAAAAAAAATATAGATATTATATAGAGGAGAAAAGAAAAGAGAAAATAAAAAGAAAGATTATAGAGGAGACAGATTTGTTGGAACACTTATTCATTTTTTTCAACAAGTGTTGCCATCAATGCCAAAGGGAGAGATTGTTGGCAAGTAATCAATTTTGTGTAAATGTGATTTAATTTTTGGTTGTCATTTATGGCAACACATCTGGGTTTTAGACTGATTCTAGAAAAGATGAGTTTTGGTGATTCAGAAATTGGCTAAGTGTAGAAGCAGAGATACATAAGTGTTTTGGATGTCAAAGATCGAGATCAATGATTTAGGGAAAGCAAGCTTAGAGGAAGACAGTATGGGGTATGTATGACCTCTACCTAAGATCAATTTGGTTTTGGTTGAGTATACGGTGGGTTAGATAGAATTGAAGTCAGACAGACTGTAGTAGAACAGTGAAATAGAGCATTTTGACAGTAGCAAAGATTGAGGGAGCATGGCTTGGAATCCAGGCAATCAAAGTTGTATTTTGGTTGTTGACATCCTCCACATTGACTATGCAAGAGCACCAACTATGCATTTAGTGTTTACTATATTAAATGAATTTTGTATTGAAGGCCGACTTAGTAATATTTGTAATATATATTTTGAGAGCCGACTTTGTAAAGTTGTGAGATATATATGTAAGATCTTTTTGATAAATATTGATGATAATTGCGTTGGACATTTGGATAAGTTGTTGAGAGAATAGCAGAGTAGAGAATGGCAGAGATCATTGAAGAACTATAAAGGAACTATCTAAGCACCAATGTTGCTTTTTTTGTTCATGACTGAGAACACTTTGTAACCTGAATTATATTGTAAGAGTTGTAAGCTCAGTTGGCCCCTAACAGGGTGTTTTGAACCTTTAACAGGGTTGTTATTCCTCTAACAAGGAAATGTACTATGTAATATTCAGCTCCTAAAATGGCTAGGTCTCCTTACAGGGACATTATACTTTAGTGCATGCTTGTGGGTACCATCCGCACTGGGATTTTCCCTTGGCCAAGGTTTCCTCAAAAACAAATATGGTGTTATGAGTACTATGTCATTTGCTTATGTTCTTTTCTTTACTGCAAGTGTATGATTAATATTCAATTGGTTGAAGAATTTAATAAAGTGCTAGTATACTGATTCACCCCCCCACTCAGTATAATCCAATCCTAACAGGTCATTGCCAGGGACTTGATTACAGTGTTTAGTCTTGAGAAAAAGAGGGGAGAGGTTTCTCAGTTAGAACCTTCTAGTCTTCTGCGGGAGAACATGAAGCTAATCAATATATTTGATGTCAAACCGTCTAATGGTATCTTCACCTAGAATAACATAAGGTGTGGGGATGATGCTATTTTTGATTGGTTGGATAGATTTCTTGTTTCCTACTATTGGGTTAGTGATAGATAGACTCTTTCTTCTTAGATTCTTGATTGGAGGGGTTCAGAAAATTGACCTATGAAGTTAGCGACAATTTTTTTAGAGCTCCCCAAAACCCTTCATTTAAGTTTTAACTTATGTGGCTTCGAGACTCCTCATTTCTGGATTTGATGGTTTAATGGTGGTGACTGGGAAGTCTAGCTTATGGTCCATTGATGTATTTGTTTGTCAAGAAATTGCAATTTGTGAAATATAAGCTTAAAAGGTGGAATAGGTAGTGTTTTGGCTCTTTTCATGTCATCAAAAGAGCATTCCATGAATGTTTGGATCACATTACTCACCAAATCTAATATCATGGCTTGATAGTGGAGCTAAGTAGGGTAGAGTCTCAAGCTATAAAGGAATTGGAGGAGTGGGATTTCGTGAGGAATTTTTGTGGAAACAAAAAGCATAGGTTGATTGGCTCCATATGGGTGATAAGAATACAACTTTCTGTCATATCCCTATTAAGGCATGTTGGCAAGGAAGTGATATTTCCTTGTTAATTTAGCAGACATTTAGGTAACCTCTTGGAGGGAGATGTCTCGTGAGGCTACGTGATTCTATTCTACTCTATTTTCTGAGAATTGTCCCCCTGCTGGGAACGATGAGTGTTTGATTTTGGATTGCTTTCCCTTTTTAGTCTCTATTCAGATGAATGCAACTTTGCTTCATCCAATTAGTTTTTCAGAGTTGGAAGCAATTGTTTTCAGGATGAGGAAAGGAAAAGCTCCCGGTCCTGATGGCTTTTCAATATAATTTTTTTAAGCTTTTTGGGATATTATTAAAAGTGATCTTTTGGTTGTGGTTTAAGAGTCACAATGTACCAAACAAATGCTACGTGCATTGAATTCCACTTTCCTAGAACTCTCATTCAGAAAAGAGAAGGGGCTAATAGTTTAGATTACTTTTTCCCCATTGCTTGATGTAATGTGGTTTGTAAAATTATTACCAAACTGATTGCAGAGAGTCTCAAGCCTATTCTTCACTCTCTCATCTCAAAAGAACATGGCAGATTCATTGGGGGAAGACAAATTCTAGATGGGGTGGTGATTTCTATGGAGGTTATTCATTCTATTGCAGTGTCCAAGGAAAAGGCCATGTTTATTAAACTTGACATAGTTAAAGCCTATGACAAAGTTAAGTGGCATTTCCTGCATAAAGTTCTTATCACCTTTGGATATAGTATTGATTGGGTAAGTTGGATTATGAGTTGTGTTACTTCTTCCTCTTTTTTAGTCATTCTTAATAGCGAGCCATCTGAGTTATTTGGAGCTTCTAAGGGTCTCCACCAAGGGGTCCATTGTCACCCTATTTGTTTATTCTTATGGCATAGGTCCAGGGAAGATTCAGTAAGTCTCAGGTTTCTCAAGGTTTGATTTAAGGATGGAATTGGGGTAATGTTTTACTTGTTCACTCACTTGCAATTTGTTGATGATACGACTCTTCTAGGTGTTTCTTGAGTTCATGAAGCAATAAATTTTAGGACAAATTTGGATATTTATTTAGCTGCATTAGGACAAAAATTCAATGAGCACAAATCTTCTATATACTTTTTTAATTCTATTGAGCTTATTCAGAGAAGGATTGCCAATATTCTACAATTTCAAATTGGAACCCTTTTCTTTGGTTTATCTTGGTATTCCTCTAGCTATGGGCATTCAACTTAGACAATTCTTGCAAGAGCTACTGCCTAAACTACGTAGGAATTAGTCATTGGACTAATATGACTATCAATTGTGGGTCATGTGACTCTTCTGCAGTCAGTGATTTAGTCTCTACCGATTTATAGGTGCTTTGTTTAGGTGTCTCCTATGCATTTTATTATAGAGTTTGATGCTCTTTCTCACCAATTCCCTTGGCGTGGCAATTTTCTTGCACCTAAGTGGAGCCTTGTTAAGTGGGAGACTATTTTTTGACTGAAGAGAGGAGGGCTTGGTCTTTGATCAATGACTTTGAATGGGCAAGTTCTAGCTGCTAAATTATGTTGGCGATGGTGCAAAAGTCAAGATCAAGTCTGGATCTCGAATCCTCACTAATAAGTATCTCAAAGGAGTTGACAGATCAGATGTTCCTTGTAATCATCTAGAAGGGAAGGGATCTTTGATTTGGTGTACTCTAAAGCTTGGGGCAAAGCTGATAAAATAAGGGCTTTTTTGGATGTCAGCAGGGCTCATCAACTCAATTTTGGTTTGATTCTTGGGATGGTCACCCTCTAATTCTTTCTCTCTCCTCACTTATAGTCCATTTGTGATAGTTTTATGGTTGATGGTTTGCACACGGTGGTGGACTTTAAGATGTTTCACCATTTAAGATAGCTAGAAGTGTACATGTGGTAAGAACCACACGAATTTCCACATGGAGGGACTGAGACTACTCATCAGGAGTTAGCTCAAATTCTGTTAAGCAAGCAGTGTAGCTCTCTTATTGACCCAAATGTTATTGCTTGGGGTCTTAATCCCACATTTAATTACTCAGAGGCTTTAGGATACTTGGAGCTTGATAAACAGTTATACGGGAAGATAGGGGTTCCATGGTGTAAATGAGTGTGGAACAAATATTCTTGTCCCAAGTGTGATTGTTTTTGTGGTTGGTTGTTAAAAATTGTTGCCTTATGTTTGACAATATTCACAAATGGGGCTTCCAAGGACCCTCTCTTTATGTGATGTGTCATAGTAGCGAGGAATTTAATTCTCATATTTTCTTTCAGTGTTCCTTCGCTAGGGCAATTCGACATCTCTGGTGGGAAGTTGGAATCAAGCATGTTTGCATGTTAACTCGTTGACTACATTTTGGCATTGTTTATAAGGTAGGCCTCCAATTAATACATCTTTTTTTCAAGTTGCTTAGGTCTTGGACCTTCATTTATTCTTTGGCATCTTTGGTTAGAAAGGAACCATCAGATATACTAGGATGCAAAAATGAAAATTCAACAATTGTTGTTGACCATTCTTTGTTACATTCAGGGCACTATTTTGGTGAAGTGTGATGTCTCTGCTATAGTGGATCCTTGTGATGTGGATATTTTTTTCAAGTTTAGTTTTAATGATCAGGGAATTACTCCTATTACTATGAGATATATGAAAGTGAAGAGGTTGATTAGTTGGGTTGGACAATGGTGTCCTCCTCCAAGCATTTTGAAAAAAAATATTAAGGACTCTTCTCGAGGGAATCTTGGTCATGGTAGTATAGGTGGAATTGGGTAGGATAGCTCTTGTCATGTTTATGTTTTCCTCTCCATTTATAAATGGCATCACACGGATAACTTCATGGAGGCTCTTACCATTTTGTATGCTTTGGAGTGAAGCAATGCTCTTGGTTGGAAAAGGATTATTTGTGTATCTAATTCATAGGTGGTTGTGGATATGCTCGAGAGCGGTGTGGGAGTGTTGTCGATAGGGGAAACTTGCCTTTGAATTTCTTGTTTCTATTCGAGCAATTTTTTGTGGATGATAGGGATGCTTAATTCATTGTTCTTTCCCGAGCCTTTGGTCATTCTTGCTTTGTAGCTTTCTTTGTGTTTAATGAATTATCACCCCTTTTATTTGAAAAATAAAATAATAAATTATAGGCATTAAAATCCAACTAACTCAATTTGAAAAGAATTAGCTAAATTGCATGAATAATCACATTACAATAATAAGAATTTAAGAAATCTTTTGTAGATTTTATTATTGAAATTATTGTAAATGAGTATCATAATTTCATATTTAGCTAGATATAACTTGACAATATCAAAATAGAAGAAGTATATGAGATTTTGCTGAATGAATATGATAGGCATAAAAGGTCTCTAAACGAGTTTGACAAGAGTTCACAAGTATTTGTAGTTAGAGAAACATATAAGAATTATATTAAGATGAAATATACTAGAATCAAAGATCACAAATTCAATGTATTCCACAACGAAGTAATCAAAGAAATAGAATAATAAGAAGGAAAAATAAATGAAAGAGTCAAAGGACAATTATAGAAGGAAAAAAATCACCACATATTATTTTTGAGAAGGGTAGAAAAGTTGTCAATTTCCTTGGGAATCAAATGTGTTTCGGAAAATAAAAGTTTTCATCAAAGATGATAATAAAAAATTTCTTGTGAAGAAATTTATCATAATATATTGATGACCTCATCAACTACTTAGGAGAATTCAATCAATAGTACATTGATTTAGGAACTATAGATAACATGTGACCCATGATTAAAAAAATATTATTAGTTCCTTGGAAGAAGTGAAAAGTATAATGATATTTCTTGGTTACAATAGCTCATATAATTTGAAGGAATAAGTTCTATTAATGAAAGGACATGATTATTAGAAATTAGAAATATCAAATGTGAACATTGTACATAAATTAATAATAAATATTTTCTCAATAATTTAAATAATTTAACATGGTTTTATGATGAAGTTCAATTAGGATAAGAACATTAATGAATTATGATTATAAGAGTTGAGTGTGATGGTATTTAAAAAATTTTAGCATCTATAAATACAAAACTAATATAATTAAATGGTCCTGTATAGATTATTTGTTGCATCAATGATTTGGTCACTTAAATGAAATTGAATCTAGATCCTCAGAAATGGTTGACAAACTTCCTCGGATAATGGCTTACAAAAATGTGTGTATGATGCATTTTTGGAAAGTAAACATAGATACAAATTTGAAACGTGTCAATTGAGGGAATGTAAATCTCTCGAACTTGTCTATGTTGATTTATGTGGGCCTATGGATCCACCATCAATGGTAGGAGTTAGCTATATCTAACGTTCATTTATGATATTTGGAGGAAGGTTTGGGTCTACTTATTAGAGGAAAAGGATGAAGTGTTTGGAAAAATTTAATGTGGAAATGTTTTTGTAGAAAATAAAACTTGGAGTAGGATCACAAGAATAATAGAAAATAATGTTAGAGAATATGTTAATAATAATAATAACAATTCAAATATTTTTGTGAATATCATTAGATTAAGAGAGACGTTTTAACACATAATCGACCAAAAAAATTGTGTTACGAAAAGAAATAATAGGATTGCAGTAGAATTGACACGGTATACGATACAATCCATTATTTCTTAGGGCTAAGGTTGTTAACACAATAAAAAATGCGACCGTCGACAATTCATTTGTAAATATCACTCCTAAGGAAGCATGGTGAGTTAAGGAACAAAATATTAAGTATTTTAGAGTATTTGGATGTGAAACATGTGCTCATATACATGATAAGATTAGAGAAAAAATGATAATAAAAAGTTTAAATGGTGTCTTTTTTTGTTTTTATGACTAGAAGAAGGGACTTTTAAAAGTAAGTATAGATTTTATCTACCACAACCTTCATCTAGAGTAGTCTGTAGGAGATATAAGGTCGTGTAGAAGTGATGAAGAGGGTAGAGATCAGAAAAATCAAAAATCTACTTTTCATTATTTTTTTGATGTTTTAGTAGTATACATTTTTTGGAGGCCTTTTGAGAAAAATTTGGGGTTGATATTGTTGACCGTATGTTAACTCAATAAGCCAAAGGCATCATTTTAAGGGATTCAAATTAGATCTTTCGAAGACCTTTCCAACGGTGTAAGCAGTTCTGAATTTTGAGCATTGAGTAGGGAGTTATGACCTTGCTAAGTTGGGATCGCCAATTACCAAATCTGCAAACTCCTTTCCTTCAAGAGCGCCTGCTATAGAGTGTGTCACGTGTCAGTGCGGTGGAGGTTTTGAAGGTTGAAAGGAAAGCTGATTTAACAAATCCCGACAGTGTGCCATGTGTCAGCACCATGAAAGTTCAACACAACC
Source organism: Thuja plicata (assembly GCA_018584345.1). Lineage (NCBI taxonomy): Eukaryota > Viridiplantae > Streptophyta > Pinopsida > Cupressales > Cupressaceae > Thuja > Thuja plicata. The sequence goes on along the minus strand of MU226984.1, from coordinate 1,176,058 downwards.
TAAAGTGAGAGGTTCCAAAAGCTCCCACCTACACGACGCATGTCCGAGCTGCGGTCACGCCGGTCCACCAAATTGTGAGACCCACATCCTCCAAGTAGCGGCTATGCAGCCACAAAAATAGACATCATACCAAGGGGCACTTATTACACTTAGTTTTGTTTTCTCAAAAGTGCCCCCTTGGTATGATGTCTATTTTCGTGGTTGCATAGCTGATGCCCATTCTCCATGGTTAAGTGCTAGTTGTTATGTGACAGAGCATATCGAGGCAGATTTGATCCAAAAAGAAATCACCTCCACAGACCAAAAGTGAGTAATCATTGCAAGTAAAATTGGAAAGTTATTTCCTTGTGATGGCGAGGAAGTTGAAAAAGCATAGGTGACATTCATGTTGCGCGCATAGGAGAGTAATGATGCAAAGATTCGCATGCCAAGGCAGTTGAAACAAACACCATGATGAAAATCAACAGAAAACAAATGTGAAAAATCCTTTTCAGTTACAAAAACTTTTTCGGGTCCAAGAAAATCTTTCGATATAATCTTGAGAGCACATTGTATTAAAAGAGTTTTTAGTTTACCACTTTGAAAAAGAAGAACACTTAGAAATAACTACAGTTTCATTCTCAGACCTTAGCTTTGTATTTCAAGTAATCAAAAGTGTTATCACCGAATAATATACCCTTTCCAAGTTGAACAAACTCAGCTTACTGGTAAAACATTGGATGACTTCTCAAAGTGTGGGCTTTGGTAAACTGAAGTTAATCCCTAGAGAGGGCTTGTTTTCGTGGAGCTCACCTAAACTAATGCCTTGCTGGGAAAAGGTAAAGAGAATGTTTAAAATGAAACTTAAACTCTAAATAGGTGATACACCAAAATGAATTTTGAACCTACAATGTTGATGTTCTGTACACACAAAGTATCAATTTCTTCTCAACTACACTGATGTTCTGATGCAACAACTTTCGGAGGTCATAACTTTTGACTAGGATGTGGGTTTTTGCTAAAATTTTATAGGCAGATGCGTGAGGAAGATTTAATAAAAGTTCCAACTCAGCTAGCTTTGTTGGTGGCTGTTTTGACATCTTTTCGGGAGCCTAAAATTTTATCTTGACCTCCAAAATTAGCTTTTTTCTATTTCTTTCTAGTTTTTTGAGTTTTGTTTTTTTTAATAAATCTGAAATCATGTTTCTGATTTCGTGGGTTAGTTGACAATTCATCTTTCCTTAGTTGAGAGATTTTCTTGGGAAAAATTGAGATTCTTAGGATGAGTTTTAAAAGTTACCAAAAATGGAAAAAAATCTATTTTTCCTGAAAATCTGCCAAATATGGTAATTTTCATAATTGTAATAAGTAGGAGTTTTCTTTCATTGTAGAGGCAGAGTAGGTTGGACGCAGTTAAGGAGAATTTAAAGTTCTATTATTCTGGCATTGTGTTATTTTTTCTGAATTATTGTTTCTGAAGGATTTTGGGCTACATCATTTGGTATTAGAGCAGGAAGATGGCTGGGATAGAAAGATGCAGAGGAAGAGGAGGTGTCACTCCAATGCAAAGATTGATGTTGGATATGCATAGGCAGATTGAATGACTCAGTGAGCGAATGGATAATCAAGGAATACAAAGAGGGAACGAATCTGATTAAGAGGGAAACCGAGGAGGTGCTGACCAAAATGAAGAAAATATAAAAGAAAGGCTGGAAGAAATGAGCTATGAAGATAGAGTTTGCAGGGCTTTAGAAGGAAGAAGAGAATCAATCAAGATTGTCATTTCAGACTATGCTGGTAGTCTTAGGCCAGAATAATTAATAAATTGGCTTAACAAGATGGGGAATTTTTTTGAATGGAAGCCTATGACAGAAGAAAAGAAGATGAAGTTTGCATGCACAAAATTAAAAGGACATGCAATGATATGGTGGGATCACCTCCAAAAGGAACAAACTAGAAAGGAAAAGGAAAAGATTAAGACATGGAGCAAGATGGATAAAAAGCTCAAAGAAAAATTCTTACCCATGGATTATTCACAAACTCTCTTTCGGAGGTTCCAGAATTTGAAGCTAAACTTGTCTTCAGTGCAAGACTATACAAATGAATTCTACAAGCTATCCATGCGCATAGAGCACCAAGAAAATAATGAGCAGATGGCTGCTATGTATATGAATGGCTTAAAGTTATCCACCCAAGATGAATTGAGCATGCATCGTGTTAACAGTATGGAGGAAGCCTACCAATTAGCTCTAAAAGCTGAAGAAAAGTAGAATAGGCAATATATCCATAGGAATAGAGCTGGTCGAAGGGGTACCTCAACTCCATTTCAGAGAGGTTCTAATAATGGTGGAGGAGAGCCTTTTCAAGGGTTTGAAAAAAATATAGACACTAGGCAAGATCCTTCAAATCAAGAAAGAGGAAGGGGGTTCCAGAGAAGATGAGGCTATGGAAGTGGAAGAGGCTGGGAAAACCAGAGAAGGCCTTTCACTTGCTTTAGGTGTGGAGAAGAAGGACACAAAGCCTTTGAATGCTCAAATTATAACATGCAAGAAAGAAATCAAGGAGGACAACCTAGAGTGAACCTGGTTCAACCAGAATTTATAATAGCAGGAGAAGAACAAGAAGTCCTACTAGACGTGGGAGAAACTCTCATGATGAGGAGATCGATGATCATTCCAGAGAAGGAAGAAGTCCCTGAAAAGAAATTTGATGATTCGTGGCTTCGAACCAACATCTTCAGAACTAGATGCACTTCAGGTGGAAAGGTATGGCAAGTTATTATTCATGGGGGTAGTTGTGAGAATATGGTAGCTAAGGAAATGGTAGAGAAATTAAATCTGCAATGTGAGAAACATCCACGTCCTTACCGTATTGCATGGTTTAAGAAAGGAAATGAGGTTACTATTGATAAAAGATGCTTAGTTAGTTTTACTATAGGAAAAATCTATAAGGATGAGATATGGTGTGATGTTATTCCTATGGATGCTTGTCATATTTTGTTGGGAAGGCCATTGCAGTATGATAGAAAGATCATCCATGATGGAGAGAAAAATACATATACCTTCTGGAAGGATGGCTCTAAAGTGACTCTCTTACCACTTAAGGATGAAAGGAAGAATGAGACCATGTTGTCTGTAAAGGATGTTGTCAAAGAAATGAAGGTAACATGTTGTTGCTATGCATTGGTAGTAAAAAGGGGTGAAGAACTAGAAAACATAGTACCACATGATGCAGTAAAGATACTAGAAGAATTTACTGATGTTATTTCAAATGAGCTACCTGATAATCTCCCACCAAAAAGGGACATACAACACCATATTGATCTGATTACTGGAGCAACTCTTCCTAACCAAGCAGCTTATCGAATGAACCCCACACAACATGCAGAGCTCAATAAGAAAGTAACAGAACTAATTGAGAAAGGCCTGGTTAGAGAGAGCATGAGCCCATGTGTTGTGCCCACATTGTTGACTCCAAAGAAGGATGTAACATGGAGGATGTGTACTGATAGTAGAGCAATTAATAAGATTACTATCAAGTATCAATTTCCTATTCCTCGCATAGAGGATATGATGGATGAATTAGCAGGGGCCAAATACTTCAGCAAGATTGATCTACGAAGTGGATACCACGTGATTCAAATTCGTGAAGGAGATGAGTGGAAGACAACTTTTAAGACTAGGGATGGCTTGTATGAATGGATCGTTATGCCATTTGGGCTTTCTAATGCACCAAGTACATTCATGAGATTGATGAATATTGTTTTACGATCCTACATTGGTAAGTTTGTTGTAGTTTATTTTGATGATATCCTAATTTATAGCAAAAACAAAGGAGAACACCTACAACACTTGAGGATCATCCTAAGTGTACTGAAGAAAGAGAAGCTCTGTGAAAATTTAAAGAAGTGCAGATTCATGCAAAATAGTTTGACTTTTCTAGGCTTCGTTGTTTCTGGAGATGGTGTTCAGATGGATCCAAAGAAGGTCCAGGCAATCCTAGAATGGCCTAGTCCATCCAGCATAACAGGGGTCAGGAGTTTTCATGGATTAGCAACCTTCTACATAAAGTTTATTCAAAATTTTAGCAATATTGTCGCGCCCATAATAGATTGTTGGAAAGGAAAGGGATTCACATGGACAAAAAATGCTAAAGAAAGTTTCAAGTTCTTGAAGAAAAAGGTAATTGAAGCTCCTATATTGGCACTTCCAAATTTCGATAAAGTATTTGAAGTAGACTGTGATGCTTCCCATGTTGGAATAGGTGTTGTTCTTAGCCAGGAAGGTAAACCAATAGCCTTTTTTCAGTGAAAAGTTAAATGATGTGAGGAAGAACTATTCTACCTATGGTTTAGAATTTTATGCTATTGTTCAAGCCTTAAGGCATTGGAGGCACTATTTGGTCCCACAAGAATTTGTACTGTTTACAGATCATTTGGCCTTGAAGTATGTGAACATAAAAAATAAATTGAATAGTAGGCATGCTAAATGGGTGTCTTTCTTGCAAGGGTATAATTTTGTTTTGAAGCATAAGTCTGGAAAGAAGAATCAGGTTGCTGATGCCCTAAGTCGGCGTGTTACACTAATAACTACAATGGAAACAGAGGTCATTGGTTTTGAGTCTATTAAAGTTTTGTATGAGGCTGATGATGATTTTTGGGAAATTATAGAAAAGATTAAAGAGCCAACAACTAGTGTTTCAGATCATATGAGAGGAGAATACTTTTTGTGGGATGGTTACCTCTTTAGAGGAAAACAACTTTGTATACTAGTTGGTTCCACGAGGGAAAATATTATCTGTGAATTTCATAGTGGTCGTTTGGCTGGTCACGTTGGGAAGGACAAGACGATAACCTTGGTTGAAGATAAATACTACTAGCCAAAACTAAATTTAGGGACATTACTAAGTTTGTGGCAAGATGTAGAATCTATCAAGTGGCTAAGGGTCACTCCCAAAACACAAGCTTGTATACACCTCTACCTGTACCCATCGAGCCATGGATAGATGTAAGTATAAATTTTGTATTGGGGCTTCCCCACACCTAGCGAGGCGTAGATTCTATTTTTTTTGTTGTTGATAGATTCTCTAAAATGACTCATTTTATTTCTTGTAAAAAAACTACTGATGCCACAAGGATAGCCAACTTATTTTTCTCAAAAGTTGTTAGACTCCATGACATTCCAAAGACTATCACATATGATAGGGATACTAATTTTTTGAGTCATTTCTGGAGGACCTTATGGAAGAAGATGGGAACATAGTTGCAGTTCTGTAGTGCCTATCATCCCCAAACTGATGGGAAAACTGAGGTGGTCAATCACAGTTTGGGAAACCTGTTACGGTGCATTGTTGGTGAAAATCCCAAGCAGTGGGACTTGGCGTTGCCTCAAACTGAGTTTGCTTACAACAGTTCTCTTAACCGATCAACTAGAAAATCTCCTTTTTAGATTGTATATGGTAAGAATCCCCAGGGTGTTTTGGACCTTGTACAACTTCTTGTGCAAGATAGAATTAGCGATGATGAGGAAGCATTTGCTGAACACCTTCAACATCTTCAACAAGATGTCAAGAGTATATTACAAGATAGCAATGAGAGATATAAGGTTGCTGCAGATATCAGTAGAAGGAGACAAATATTTAATACAGGTGATTTGGTGATGGTGTACTTGAGACATCAGATATTTCCTACTTGCACATATCATAAGCTGAAATACAAAAAGATAGGTCCTTGCCGAATTCTGAAGAAGATCAATGATAATGCTTATGAGGTTTGTTTACCAGATGATTTGGCTATTTCTCCCGTGTTTAATGTTTCTTATTTGTATGTATTTCATGGAAATCTATCTAAGACAGATAGTAGAGATGAGGTGGATTGGCACCATCACCTTCCAAGTAAAAAGAAGGAAAAGATTGCCCACATTTTGGATATACAGTCTACAGTCACACATAATTGTCATTACACCAGGTACCTGATTTAGTGGGAGGGATTACCAGCGACAGATAGCACATGGATCTCAGAGTGGGAAGTGATGAAGTTGGACCCCACAAAGTTGTAGCAGTTCACAGACAACCACTTGCAGGAGTTGCGTTCCTTTAAAGAAGGGGAGAATGATGCAGCAACTTTCGGAGGTCATAACTTTTGACTCGGATGTGGGTTTTTGCTGAAATTTTACAGGCAGATGCATGAGGAAGAGTTAATGGAAATTCCAACTCAAATAACTTTGTTGGTGGCCGTTTCAACATCTTTTTGGGAGCCTAAAATTTCATCTTGATCTCCAAAATTAGTTTTTTCTATTTCTTTTCAGTTTTTTGAGTTTTATTTTTTGTAATAAATCCGAAATCATGTTTCTGATTTCATGGGTTAGTTGGTAATTCATCTTGCCTTAGTTGAGAGATTTTCTTGGGAAAAAATCAAGATTCTTAGGATGAGTTTTAAAAGTTACCAAAAATGGAAAAAAAATTTGTTTTCCCAAAAATCTGCCAAATATGGTAATTTTCATAATTGTAATAAGTAGGAGTTTTCTTTCATTGTAGAGGCTGAGTAGGTTGGACGCAGTTAACCTGAGAATTTGAAGTTCTGTTATTCTAGCATTGTGTTATTTTTTCTAAATTGTTGTTTCTGAAGGATTTTGGGCTACATCATGTTTTATACACACAAAGGATCAATTTCTTCTCAACTATCTTACACAACTCAAGAAATAACATGTACATGTGTAAAAATTTCATGGAGAGCCTAATTTTCAATAGTCTTATAAGGAAGAAGATGAAGATTACTCCTCATAAATAAAGCTTATTTTCAGACTTACACAGACCACAACCTACATAAATCATGTTTCTTCTATCTAAAGGTGCTGATAATATCATCATTTGAAGGATTCATGGAAAGAAAATCACACAACCTACATAAATAATGTTTCTTCTGTCTAAAGGTGTTGATAATATCATCATTTTAAGGATTCATGGAAAGAAAATCACATAAAACAAAATCAACTACCAAATTTGCACACAATATAACAACTCTATTGAAGGTAAAATACTAATTTTATTGATTCTTTGGTGTTGTAGCAGCAATATACATTCTGAAAATGCCTTGTGAATTGAAAAATACACTGGTTTTCTGAGTTACAAACAAGCTTTCTGATAGAAAGAACCTTTTATGGTTACAATGCTTTTCAGAAAAAGTATGAAATTAGACGAACTAAGTCCTAGGAGTCCCTATATCTCACTTCTAATAGCAGAGAGAATCTAGGGCTACACTAAGAAAGGAAATAAATACTGGAGACCTGGTCCAGCTGCTTGACCTACTAAGGAGTACTTGATGACTTTACTTAAGTGAGTTATATTTGTTGCAGTTTCCCAATTGATGAAGATAGCTGACTTGGCCTCAAAGCTACCCCTAGATGCTTGGGGTATGCTAGAACCACCTTCTCAATCCTTGGAAAAGACTCCAGCTTGGTCAAAAGGTCCCCAATCATCCCTACATCTGCTCAACCGACTGAATGATTCAACAAAACTGATGCTAGGTCGGATAGAACTGAAAAATTCCATTTAAACCTCTTCCAATCGCCCCAAATTGACTATTAAATTCCTAAAACTGCCTATTGAATGCATTCATATCCATTGGGAATTTATTGCATATGTTAAAATGGCTCAAAGAGTCCTAAAATTCCTCTTAACTGCTTGAAGGAGACACTAAACTGTGCTAGACACTCTTCATGATTATTGCATCCCCTTCCATGATCATAGGGCATGTGATTTACAAGACCTTGTAGTTTGAAATACACTATGGGTCGTACAAAACCAAAATAGGCCACTTAAGGCCTCCATTGTTGCTTCAATTTGAGTCATAATGGCTCCAAACTACTCTCCAATTCATTCATTACCTTCCAGTACAATTTGTGCATGTCAAAATAACACTTATGAATTCCAAAACCACCTTTTTCCTCTGCATTTTAGACTGTGAATATCTGCACCTTGTAATAAAACCATAAAGAGACCATATGTGTGCAATTATCATCTCTGTTAAGCATGTTGTTTAAAATTTAAATCATCACCTATGTTGTCCTCCAATATTTTCATGCCTTCTTTTCAAATAAAGCTTTCACTGTTGTCTTTTGGCTTGCACTCCACACACATGATTTTGAAAAGCCTCCATGACTGTCATATTAACAGTCTCCATCTGTGTTTAATGAGTCACTCTTGCACTTTTAACGACTCTTCTTTGCATGATCTCTAGAAGGGTTCTTGTCTTCTGATTCCTTTGTCATGTACTTGATAACAGTTTGGCCTTTACCAGTGAGAATGGGACTCTCAACCTTGATACTTGGATTGTCCTTTCATTTTGGCTTTATAGGTTTCATGGACTGTTCTAACCCACATGAAGACTGTCATCTATGCTTCTTTTAATGACCCTTTGCTACTCATCTGTGAATATGGATACCTTTGTGATAATGGCATTCATTTCTCATATGCTCTCTTTCTTTTGTAACCACACCATCATTGCTTAATTGTCCATTGGCAAATCTTCCATATCCTTGATGTGTACTTGCCTTGACTGTTCTTTATGGTTTGGTCATTGTGTGAAGTCACCAAAACATGTTAGATTTTCCTTCATTCCTATGTGCCTCTAAGTATCTTCATATGACTGCCATCTTTCTTGTATTTGGTCAATTGCTTTCTCATTCTTCATGTTTGTTCCCCTGGTATGATGACAACCATTCGGTTCTTTTCTTTGGATTGTCTTGTCCTTTGTGCTCAACACCTTCTCATATGCTTGAGTGTCAAAATGTTGTTGTTCACTGTCTACTGGTCTTTAAGACAATTACTTCATCACTGGTATGTCTATGTTTACCTTCCACTATCTAGACAATTCTTGCTGCCTACTAATGGTCTTAGACCTCTCACCCATGATGATCAAACATTTTCATTGTGATGAATGTCATTCAAACAGCATTTATGAACATCTTTTGTCATGTTTTCATATGATTTTTCAATTCTTTCAAGCTCAAATTGTCATTGTCAAAAATGTCTTTTGGGCTGCAATTTTATGATGTGACTACAACCTGCCCTTTGTCATTCCATGTCACAGTGCATCAAACTCATTGTATGTGGTAGGTCTATGTTGTTGTTTCATTGCCCTATTGCTCTTTTGTTCACTATCACTCTTAGCTTAATTTGCATAAATGGTTGTCTCTGTCATAGACATGCTTGTCTCTTTCTTTAAAACTGCCAATTGATACACATCTACCTCACTCTCCTATTTTGATAAAACCAAAAGTACCTCTAGAGATGCCTTTTCAGATCTGTCACCCCTGAGTTATGCACATAATGAGGAATTTAGAAGTGTTCTTGACCTTTCTCATTGTTATTTCCATCAAACTATAATAACTATCATTGAGATAAGCTCAAACTCTTCAAAGTTCAGTGATCTTCTCTCTTTGGTAGTTGTGTTTTAGCACTTTTCCTGAAGTATGAACCATCCTGTCCCTTTCATGGCTCCTAGAGGATGCATATCTTATGGAATCCGACCCAAGAGGGTTCAATTCTCTGTCACTTTCATGAGACTTCTTATGACACTCTCGTGACTCTTTTTGTCTTCTTCCTGCTAGTCCAAGTTGAATGTCTCCTTTGCCATCTATTGTCCTTTGAAATTCATTGTAGTACGAGTTCATGGCACTGTCCTGAATGACCTTGGATCTCTGCACATTGACTTGTTGTATTTACTAATTCTTGGACTACTTTTTAAATCTGCCTTATCATAAACTTCTCATGTCAAGTCTGCTCATTTTCTTTCATAGACTGTATTTTGACCTCATCCTTCTTTTTGGTAGCGGTCTTTAGCTGATTTTTCATATATATATATATATATATATTCTTGAGTTGTCACACATTTTTCTATATCCATATTTGCTTTTCATTATCATTCATAGCTTTATTGCTTTTCAAACTCAAAGTGGTTGTTGTCTTCTTGAAATGTATATTGCAAAGAACTTTTCTTCACTCTCATAAGCCTTCAATGTTTTCCTCCCATGCATGGGCTGTCTACAATCTGTTGTATATACCTTTCATTGTGTCTTCTTTGCCCCTGTTTTCATAGGGATTTATTTCTTTAAGTTTTGCATTTTTAAGAATCCAATTAAAGGTGAAATTAAAAATTCACAAATGTTTGGACTTAAATTTCTTGTAACTTGATTATAGGTGATATCATAATATTATCTTTAATATCTTGTTCTAACATTTTATATACCCAATTTATTTATTATTCTTGATATTAACTATATGAATATTTCAATATACCAATGTCATCTATTTTTTATTAATACTTCTAAATTTTTAATTATGCCAAAGGTGTACCCTATATGAACTCGAAGAGCTCATTTTGACCATCAACGATCCATATTCATACAGAGGCAGGGCAAGAAAATTGGACTACCGTTGATCCATTTTCAATAGGTGCATATTAGTGTTGCCCTGTCGTCATCCATGGCTGTCTAAGCGATGGGTCAACAAAATTAATGTTTGTCCACTCTACTTTGTCTTGCAAATTTCAAGAGTTCACAGGCTCCCTCCTCTTCTCCACTAGCTCAGGTGACTGCTTGCAAACACGAATACGAGCATTGCCTTTGGGACCGTCCTGGAAAAATCCAATGGAACAGACCATAAACCCTTAACCGTTGATTGAATCCCTTGCCCAGTAAATCCCTCTCTTTGTTTTTATTCAAACTGAAAAACAAATCACGTGCAATTGAGGCAATTCAAGCAAGTATCGTTTAAGGGTTTAAATATTTTGTAACACCCTGTTAAATTGTTGACTGCAATATTTTGGATACACTTTCCTAAGAACTCAAAATGTTGCATGCCTTTATCTTCAAAAATTCAATAGCTTGCAGGGTTAAGAGTGCTAGAACTGTTGAAAATGCTCATTACCCCCGATAGCTTTAAATGAACCCATGAAATTTGAAGGCATACCTAATGACATTATTTTTATAATGTTGGTAATCTAGAACAAATTAAAAACCTTGAAAATCACAGAGTATGAGGTATTAAGACATCGCCATATGTGTCTAATGTAAAAATAACTAAGTACATGCCAATCACCTTGGTCTTCCTTTTTAATTCAGAAATCCTACAATAGTAGACAATTTGGAAATACTTTCCTCCAAATCAAACGGTCTCTCCATGTTGAGCTACACAATGTAAAGTTGGAAGAGGGTTCAATTTGGAAGACAAGGAAATTTATGTTCCTATGGCTCATAGCTAAGGGAAAGAGAAATATAAATTATTTGTGATTAAGTAGATTTTTTTAAAAATTAATCAAGACCAATAATGTTTTCAGAGATACTGACAGTCACATATGGAGCAGAAGAACCTTTGTGCAAACCTTAAGAAACAGCAAGCCATCATGCCAGTGAAACTTAATGAGAAGGAATCACAATCCTCTTAGAAAAATTCAATCGTAATATCGAAAGCAGAAATTAGATAAATGCACTGTGGAAGGAAAAAGTGAACAAAAAAGGAACAGTATACCAATAGTCTTTCATTATTTCTAACACTGGTGTCACAAGATTCAGAAGGGTGGAATTGTGTGCCTTTCTCGTTAGGGTATGAAAACGTGAGGACTTTGCCTTCACTAAACCAATCATTGTTGGCAGACAATTTATGAAGAAGGAAAAACAAAACTCCATTCAAGCCCAAGGGTTAATACACATATTTTGGATAGGCAGCCATGGTGAACTGGAGAACAAAATTACGGTGAATGACAGGCATGATTGCACCAGGCCATTTTATGATATGTGATGTATTAAAAAAAATATTTGTTATTGTTTGGAATGTTTCAAATACATTATATTATTATCTATAATACTTTGTTAATTAGAGAAAAAAGTAATTATTCAAATAAAATACTATATATGTTTTTTAAAAGTTCTTACAAAATTGAGTCTAGTAGGCACTTGAAGAAACTTAATCTTTCTTTCCTAATCTTACTCTTTGCTTCTATCACAAATTTTAGGTACTTATGAAAAATGCTATTTCATATTACATATAAATGAGTATACATATCTTTGCAAATAAAAATAATTGATAATCTTAGTGGCATCAAATTTTCTTCAATAATTGAGAGTATGTGCTTAAATCATTAATATTTTTGTTCTCTTGGCATATATAGTTTGTTGATTATTGATGTTGTAAGATCATATTCTATTAATAACAACAAATAAACATTTGAGAGTTTGAAGATGATGTGATGAATAATATTGTGTTAGAAAATTGATTAATAAATTGGTTAAAATTATGCTATGTCACTTCCGCTCCTTCTCAATAATGACTTCCCCATTAGTATCTAATGACATAATTTTGTAGGGCTACGTAGGGCTTTCATTTTTCTCGTATAAGACCATGTCTAATAATTATAAAGTTATAAATTTCAACTGGAAGCCTGTAAGATAATTTTTTGTCGTGAATAATTTTCACTAAACAATTCTATAGAGATTATATAGATATATATATATAAAGAGAGGAAAACTTAAAAGGTAGAGAGTCAAATATTTTAGATTAATATTTAATACATTTACTGTTATTATATTAAAACTGAATGAAAATGAGACATTTGTATTAATTAGCTAGGATAAATATAGGTGACATATTGTTCTCTTCAATAAATACACGAAGAGATTTTTTAAATATAAAGAGAGAAAAGGTAGAGTCAATTATTAAGTAAACATTCAAATATTTTAGATTAATGTTTAATACATAAATGAAACATCAATAATATTTTAGTTATTTTATTTATTGTTAATATACTTAAACTGAATAAAAATGAGACGAGGATAAATTTAGGTAATATAATGTTCTCTTCAATAAATATATGAAGAGATTTTTTTTTAACTATTTGTTAAATAACTAAATAATTGTAAGTAGAATATATATTATTTTAAACAAGTTTGATTTAATGTAGAGTTTTATTTGTTAAATATGTTTTGCAAGATTGATTGTCTATTAAAAAAAATGTTTTGACATTTAGAAGTGATTTATAAAATGAACTTGTTGACAACAATAGATTGATGAAACTTAAAAAAAATGTTTTGACATTTAGAAAAATGAAATAGTTGACAAAATGGATTGATGTAACTTATTTGATTGTCATCTTTGTACTTTTGATCAATTTCTCCTAGATTGACCTCTTTCTTGGAGTAGCTTTATAGTTGTACAAATGATCAAGACAACACACTTAACTTGTGCATGCTATTAAATGACTCTCTCTCTCTCTCTCTCTCTCTCTCTCTCTCTCTCTCTTCTTTAGCTCCCCCTTTCCTCACCATATCCCTCTTTCCCATATCACCCTCTCTCTATCTCTCCCTCTTTAAATCTCTCTCTCCATTTTTCCATATCACCCTCTCTCTATCTCTCCCTCTTTAAATCTCTCTCTCCATTTTTCCCTATTGGAAACATAGCATGAGCTTATTGGTAATGAGACTTGATTATCTTCCTAATACAAAGGTTACCTTTAGCATCTTAGACTTCCTATTGCACAACAAGTTGCAATTACTAGTATAATTGATATTAGAATTGACTTTCTAAGATAACCTTATCCTTCATATATTTTTTAAATTTAAACATTATAATTTATATAATCACAACACTAATAAATAATTCAAAACTCTATTAAGTTACAAGAGGTGCACTACATGGCAAGGCAGGGCAGTTTTAGAAAAAGGGGAATTGATAAAGCTCAAATGACTTCGCTGCTAGGTTATAATCTTGGTAGAATAACTTAGTATTTCATGGAAGTAGTAAAAATGTTGATATTAGCTTGCTACCACTTTGTAAGAAAAGTGGTGTGAAATTGACACATTAGTTTAGAATGTTGTACTTTGGAGGATCCATGTGTAATTTTTTTATAAGATAAAAAATGAATTTGGTAAATTCCAATTTTTTAGGACTAGCATATAATTTTTTAAGATAAGTCAAAAAAAAAAAAAAATTTGATAAATTCCATTTTTTTTTAGGACTAGCATCTAATTTTGTAAGATAAGCACTGATAAAAAGTTAAGTGATTAACAATAAAATGGCAATCCGGAGGGCTGTTAAAATAATCATGCCAGCCCAAACGCCCTAGTTCAACATACAAAGATCAAATTCAGAAGAGTTTTAGAATGCCCTGTTTCACATACATGGATGAAATTCAGAAGAGCTTCATACTTATTAGAAGAGCTTCATACTTATTGGTAATGGACATATAACAAAGAGCCAAGTGTACCTTCACTCCAAGATTGAACTTATGTCCCATAAGAAGGTCAAGTGGTAATCCAATAACATAGTAGCACCCTATGTTTACATAAAGCCACACTTGAGCTTTTTGCACCCAAAAATTAGAGGCTTAAAAAATTATGATACAACAGCATGAATACATAATGAAAAAGATCATCAATTATACAGTATAGACTGCTCAGCTTCCAGACTGCTAGCAGTCTGTTGTATTGTTGTCTCTATTGCCTTCTGCTCCTAGAATCGTTGGTATTCAAATCTCGAATTCTTAAAGGCTAAAAATGTCTATAGTTTTTTCAGTTTAGTTGTAGATTGCACTTTTGCTAACTTGGAAGCCTTATCATCTATTTCACTCACTTGGATTGAAGCTTTAGGTTGAAACTTTAAATTTCGTGCTAGAAGAATGTAGCGTTGAGTATGTCAACTTTTTTCATACTCTTTAGGGCTTGGTCCTCACAATGTCTATAATAAAGAGTCCCTTCACTTGCAACTTGACTTAGTGATAAAGATCAGCAAAGAGTTGATTAAGAAGCCTTTAACTCAAACTGATTGCTAAATTCTATGATTAGTTATTAAAGAGAGGATACCAACCTTCACTCACTGTCTTTAACCTTAATCAACTTAGATTTTGTACTTTTACTGTCTGAAATTATAAAATTCTATATGGCAGACAAAAATTGTAGACTACATGCTTTGGGATTTTTGTTTGGAAAAATGTCGTCTTTTTTTTTGGCTTTTCTCCTGAACTTCTAAACCATGTGTATTATATTTTTGAAAGAAATCTCATATTACATTTTAAGCAAACATGGCCAAATCTCCCAAATTGTTTGATATGTCGCGGCTGAATCAGTTCATACCTAGATCCGGAAAACTAAGAGATGACAATTGGAACAACGAAATGGGTATTTGCCCACTGAAATTGTTGTACCCTAGAAAAGGATGTTGGAGTTTCACCAGCCTTGCAATGCTCTCAAGAACCGAGGCTCCGAATTATTGGCAGAGAGGTCCAGATGGGTTAAAGAGGGCAAAGAAATATTCCCAGGATTCGTTCCCCTAAATTTGTTATCCATGAGCGACAACCAAGAGAGAAGCGACTGATTATAGAATATAAAAGAAACACCCCCGCCTAAATTGTTGGAAAACAAATCAAAGCTTTCAGAAGGGAAGATTTCAAATCAGAAAAGCATTACCAGAGAGCACGCAGCCCCTGAGATCCAGCGTTTTCAGTGCTGTGAAGTTCTGCAGCCAGGCTGGGATCTGCGCCGGAAAATCCCTTCCCATTGTCGCTGAGATATATATGGCGGAGAGAGGTTGAGAGACTTTTCAAACTGTCGGAGACGGCGGGAAAGAGCGGAAACAGAGCAATGTAAAATGCTCTGTAATGGTGAATCTATGAGCAACGGATCGCACATCAAAATAAATATTAATAAATATTATGCAGATGCTTTAGAAGTCCGTATATGCAAGAGGCTCCAACAGAACACATAGTTCCCTTTTTCCTCAGCATTGCCACGTCTAAAACCAGGTTCAGCACAGCCAAGGCATGTGGACTGCTGAAATGCTGCCATCTTGTGCTCCAAACCCTGCCTTATTTAACTATTGTCAGCCGTAGTTATTAAATATCCTGCACCGCACTCAAGAGACATAGTAAATTGTGTGTTCTCTCCTCTTGAAATTGCAATCTTATTTTTCAGAGCCAATAATAGCCGGCCAGGTTTCTCTCCTGGTTAACTTCTGAGCATGTTTGGATACTGCTCTTCCAAAATGCAAATATATAGAAAGAAAAGAGAGTTTCTGGTTGGTTGGAAAAAACTGTTTTAATCACTAGTTAACGCTGGCCCGTGACAGGCAGGAACTGAAAATAAACATTATGCTGACATGGAAAATCCATTCCATATTCTAATAAGATCCTAGCTATTTACTTTGAAGCCAGTGAATGTGTCAGGCTCATCGTTCTTATATCGTTTATATTCATGAGGCGTAGCTTTCATTTGTTTTGGTGACTTTGTACAGGTATTGGTCCGCCACAACTGCTCAAGCCCAACTTGAAAAGACTAATCAGAGTATAAGAGATATAAGAACCTCTCTTGGCTTCCCAGTTAATCTTGACGTTCATAAAAACATTATAAAGCTTCTTCGAATGGCTACAATGCGTCTCGAGGAATCGCCCCTCACGCTACTTGACATTGAGCCAGGTAAAACATTCATTCATTTGTAGCATTGATTTTCTTGAAGCTGAAGGGTGAATGAGGATTATAAATTGATTTCTTTGGAAGTGAAAAGGAAGAAGTGTTGCTAATTTATAGTCTTTTATGATCATCCTGTTTTTGTCAAACAAAACAGTTGGGATTGAAGAAAAAGTAGAAAAGGTGAAAGAACTATTGGGTATGGAAGGCACGGAGCCAGCGCGGGCTGTTGTATTATGCGGCTTCGGAGGTGTAGGAAAGAGCACGCTTGCAGCTTCAGTTATTCACAGTTTGTACCGGACGAAACCCGAGACTTGTGCAGACTTCAAATTTTGCAGGGTCATAATCAACGACAAAACTGCAGATGAAATGTCTCACGTCAAGGAGCTCCAACAACAAATTATTTCTGATTTTGGAGGGGGGAAACAGGATTTGCGAAATCCACAAGAGGGCCGGCGCCGTCTGCAAGAGGCCATGAAAAACAAATTGTGCTTTCTTTTCATCGATAATGTTGTCGACAAAAAATATGTTCAAGATCTCCTGCCAAGAGATCTCCTGCCCAAAAATCTGGGGAAACCAAAAATGGTCCCAAAAACAAAGCTGAGGATATTAATGACTTCCCGAGAGAAAAATCTTAAACCAGAATTCAGTATCCCCTGTGAGGAATATGATGTGCATGCTTTGTCTACTGAAACGTCAAGATGCCTCCTGAGAGAAACAATCTTATATAATGATGGGCAATCCCCCGCCAACATTGAAGAAATTGCTTTGATGGATGCTGTGGCCGATGCATGTAGAGGCGTCCCCATACTCTTGTCTGTTTTTGGAAAGCACTTAAGAGGTAAAAGAAAGACAACAAGTTACAATGAGGCCCTCAAAGCGCTTCTTCAGGGAAACCCCGATGATTTTGCAAAAGAAGAAAATCTCAGTAAACAGCTGTTCTTTGTTTATAGTAAGTTGAGCGAGGAAGATCAAGAGACATTCCTTGATATTTGCAAATATTTTTATGGCTGGGAATGGAATCTTGTTTGTAAGATTCTAGATGAGGGCAGAGTTGAGGCTCTTCAGGAGAAAATGCTGATAAATAAAAGTAATTTGGGTGTCGTGATCGTTCACGACGTGCTTCGCTTAATGGGAGAAAAAGAAGCCAAAGAGACGAGGATATCAAATTACAGGGAATTGGTAAAAGTATTGAAAGATGGTGAGAAAAGACTGGGAAAGGTCAAAGGCATCTCCCTTATTGAGAACGAGTCTTTAGTCACTCTTGAGACCAAACATCTAAATGCTACGTGGCAGTCGTTGAGAGTACTGATGATAGGAGATTGGGTTAAGTTCGATGGGCCTCCGTGCAATGAGGATTTTCAAAATTTGAGATATCTGAGTGTAGGAGATACGATTGCTTTCCCATTTCAAGACATTTCAAACTTGGACAGACTCACAGCTTTTTTCAACAGGTCAAAGCATGGCATGAATTTGCATCAGGTAAAAAGTACTTTAAATTAAATATAATGAAATAATCAGGATATTAGGTAGTATTTTTTAATTTCAAAAGGTGTTAAATCATTTAATGTTATTCATTATTGTAAGTGATGCTGGTTAATTGGTATATGAATTTTACCCATTATTATATTTAAAATTAATTAATAAAAAATAGAATTATAATAAATATAACATTTTTTAATTAATTAATAATTACAGTAAATGGATAATTTTGGGTGCTGCATAGACAAAATGGATCATTTTGGGTGATGCATAGACAATGGCGGAAGTTGATGTCTTTCTATCATGATGAATATGAAATGCTCTCAATTTCCTTTCTGGGATTAAAATTAAAATTAGTTTCCAGACTAGACTTTAAAAAAAAATAGACTATTTCCGAATCTTCAATTATGGTCATGATGATTATACGACGATGTGTTTTTGTACACAGCTTCCGCCGAGTCTGAAGATCATCTCTCATCATGTGCCGCATCATTATGAGCATTCCTTTGAAAAACTCCCCTTGCAAAGCCTGCCTTCATTACAAAGTTTTATTGTGGAAACGAGGATGTCGGTTAAACTTCCAAACGATTTCGGGTTCCCTGCATCTCTAGTAGATCTGCAGTTGAATTGTTGCAGGCAGCTACCAAAAGAATTCAGTAATCTGATTGCTCTTGAGCGTTTGACTCTGGATAAATGTGACTTGGAGTTTTTGCCACAAGGAATGGGAAAACTCAAGGAACTGAAGCATTTGAGCATGCAAAACTGCACAAATTTGGCTTCCTTGCCGGAAGAACTTGGGTTGCTATCTTCACTGACTTGTCTGAGGCTATGCGGATGCACACTTCTTCAAAATTTACCTGATGACCTGGGAAACCTGAGTGCACTGGAAGAGCTGAGCATGAGAGACTGTGAGAACTTGAGGGAGCTACCTCAACACTTTGGCGATTTATCCTCTCTACAAAACTTGGACTTAACTGGATGCATCATCTTGAAGACACTGCCTGACAGCTTTGCGGAGCTTCAGATAAAGTCTCTCACCCTGGAATCGCTGCTGAGTCTAGATGAGCTGCCGTATTGTTTTGGAAACATGCCATTTCTTTCTGACCTGAAATTGATATCCTGCAACTCATTATCCACTCTCCCCAACAGCTTTGTGGACTTGAAATGTTTAACGACCTTACACATAATCGACTGTAGCAACATTGTGGCGCTTCCAATAAACTTTGGCCAGCTACGTGTCATGAGTGAAATGATTGTGGACAGGTGTTCTAAACTGGAGGAGTTGCCTCATGGATTTGAAGCGCTGCCGGCCTTAAAAAAGTTCAGGTTGAGCGCTTGTTGCAGTCTAGCGAATCTTCCTTCGGGATTCGGGGACCTCATGTGTTTGGAAGAGTTGCGGTTAAAGGGCTTGTTAATCTCGAGGCTTCCGGATGGATTCGGGAACCTCAAAAGATTAGAGTTTTTGTACATAGAATCCTGTAAAAAACTAGAAACGTTGCCCGATCATTTTGAAACTTTACCATCTTTGACTTTGTCAATGTTGTATAGCTGTTCCAAATTGGACGGCGCAGCAATGGAGAGAATAATAAAATTACAGCATTGCCATTATGTAGATATTGAAAGAAGTGCTAAATTGATAGAGAGGTGGGAGGAGATACGGGAGGAGGATCAATCTCCGATGGCCGTGTGTACTGGGGTTTCTTTGGTATGTTGAGGATCTGATCTTTAAATGTTTGTCTCATTCGCATTAGTTTTTGCGAAATCAAATGGACATATATATGACGCATAGTTTGTATCTGTTCTGTGCAGGACTGGGCGGAGTGGGAGCGCGCTGCAAGAGTGGGTTTGTTGTATGGGAAGTGCGTAGAATGGGACAACACCACACAGCAATTGATAGAGAAGCCAACATCCATTCTGTTTGAGGAGGACACAACTTTGGCACTGATCGTCCTCCCTCTGCACATGGAATTTAATCATCATCTGCTTATACAGCGATTTGTCGGGGCGGCGATGGGAAGAGCAAAGACGGCTTCTAAAAGAGGACGCCTGAGGGTTGTTTATGTGAAAAGAGTAAAAGAGAAGGGCGAAAGAACAGAGCAAGAGAAAGCAGAAGAAGAAGAGTGTTTCCGACAAATTTTGAAGACGATGCCAAAAGCATCATGTGCCATTCCTTCTAGTTCTACTGACATGAGGCGCCATCGTCTCATTCTCCAGATTTTCTTTAACGGTGAGGGTTACAGAGCTGACAACAAACTTGCCTGTTGCATGGCGGATATAGAGGTGGATGATGAAGACCATAAACTTGTGAAGTTTAAAGCTAAGTTTGGAGAAGATGATATTTCTGGAGAGGCAATCCAGAGGTCAGAAAGCTCGGATAAAGAAAATGTAATTTCCAATAGAATTGGAAATTTTATAGAATCTATATGTTCGGGGAAGTTTTCTGGAACAGCTGGGCCGTTAAATGAAAGTATGTTTTCGCAGTTTCTTGAAATATCGAAGGAAAACACTGGAGATCACTTCATCGACGGTAATCTGAACCTGGTAAGTTCATGGTATAATAAAACTATAAAAACATTGTTTTCATGTAAATAAAAAAATTATAAGTCTGAAGCGAATTGATATATGCAATGTAGCATATGACTAGGACAAAACTATTAGTTGCCTTCAAAATGAAAGTCAAATGTTTGCAAGTAATGTAATATGTTGTAACATGCATGTTTCAGGTACAGTTGGATCAACTAAAGAGCAACGTGGTCGGCATCTTCATAAGTGATCTAAATACCCCTGAATACATAAAATTAGAACAGGTCTGTACAGAACTCAAATCTGAAGGCCACAAATTTAAAATGATCTGGATTCCTCTAAAAACAGAATTTTATGGGCTTGGTACTTGCATAAGGGCTATTAAAAAAATGAGCTGGACAGTTCTTCCTAATCCTAATATGATTAAAGTGGAAAGTAAAAATCCAGTTTGTATTATTTTTGATCAAGAAGGAAATATTGCAAATCAAGATGCATCGTCTGCAATGATGTCATGGGGTGTAGAGGCCTTTCCGTTCACCAAAAGAAAGATTAATCAAATTGTCTCTATGATGCATGCTGAATCAAGCTTAAATATTCTCTTCCATAAACTAAATCTGGTAAGATGTAATGCTGAAGGAAACTTTTTTTGAAATAGGTTTTTATATTTTTTATATTAATATGATTTTTTAAACAAATTATTATGTAGTGTTTTATGTATTCATCATCAATACTAATTCACAATATTTATTTTTCTTTACAAGTGAACAAAGGAGCAGTAGAAAATAAATTGATTTTTCTATATGCTGAACCTCCTAGTCGAAAGCTCAAAATGAAATTCAGCTTAGAACAATTAGAACAAGTTCACAGCAATGTGCATATTATATATGTAGGATACCTTTTTGTGGAAGAATATGATTTTGCAACACTCAATGAGGTCTATGAAGATGTGATACAAGAAATGCATTGGCAAAAATTATCATTTGAGGATATGGTTACATTTTGGCATCATTGCAAGTATTTCATAGAAGAGGCGGGTGAGAAATTAAATTTAGTCATGGAAGGGACACTCAAAAGACTTGTGAAGCACCTATACATTGAAAAGAGATGGTTAGTGCTACTAGATAATGATGGATTAGTGACAGGGAGTGGATATGAAGTCTTGAAGAAAATTTGCAAACCTAATGATGAAAAGATAGATGAGGTGGATGATATAATGAAAAAGGAATTGATGGTAAGCTTACAACAAGGAAAATGTAATCAAATTGTGAGAGCATTTTTTAAAGATGAAATATGTCATCCCATACATCATCAACATCCTTTGTTACTACAAGACAATCAAATAGATGCATATTATTGTTGTAAGTATTATTATTGTAACATTTGTGGACTTGTAAAGGTTGTTACATGGGAACAACAAAGACTTTATAGATGTGAGAAGTGTGGGTGGGACATGTGCATCACTTGTTGGGAGTTATTTGCTAAAGAAAATATCAACTCCCTGATGCTTATAAAAGATTAAAATGATATGAGAAGAGCATT
This sequence comes from Thuja plicata, assembly GCA_018584345.1. NCBI lineage: Eukaryota > Viridiplantae > Streptophyta > Pinopsida > Cupressales > Cupressaceae > Thuja > Thuja plicata. The sequence goes on along the minus strand of MU226984.1, from coordinate 1,154,084 downwards.
ATTTTGTTCTCCAAAGAAAGCACCTTTTAAATATTTCATTGAGCTAGGAGAATTCTTTTTTCTTATAGAGATGCATCATATTATTCGAGTTATACTTGAATATATTCTTTCTTTGCTAGATTTTTTGTATATTATTATATCTATAAACAATACCATATGTTTTTAGCTGAAAAAAGCTACAAATGTGCATCTATTGTTTGTACCTTTGTTTTGAATTAATTAGATTTCTTCTAATCTCCTCGTGGTGGTGAAATATTTTGCATGATATGTGGAAAAAGTATAATAGCATTTTAGATTGTTAGAAAGTACAAAATAGTGTGCTTGAATTGGAGTATTGTAGATTGTTGATAAATGGATAATTGTGCGTCTAAATTGGTTTCCATATTGGAAAGAAGTTGATGAGAAAGAAATTACTTGTAAAAGGTATTGGAAGAAGTCAATATAAGTTATTAATTTTTTTAATCACATTTATTTCCCTTTAAAATTTGATAATGGGTGATCTCACAATAGTGTGTCCCACTTTTTGGGACAAAGGAAATTTGAGTGTGAAAATATTTTTCAAATTTAACCCCTTTGAGAGAAGCCACATATTCGCACGAAGGGGGTACCCGCCTTCGCTCGAACACAATGACATGTGGGTGTTTGCGCAAACACCCCCCTTCACGTGAACTACCCGACATGGGGTGCTCGTGTGAAGAACCCCTTCGAGTGATCACCTCTTTGGTCGGATTCTAAATATATTTCCGGTGGCCCATTTCATTGTTAGAGAACTTGTGGACCCAAGGTTTAGAGTGAACCAGTGACGTCTAGTGTGACATCAACACATCCTGAGCTTTTTCCGGACTATTATTCATATCAGGTAAACACATTTTTCCCATTTTTTACTTATTTTTTATTGTAAACTATATGTTTTATATTTATTTTAGTTAGTTTTTTGTTTTAAATAATTTTTAGTGTTAAAAAATTAATTAATTTTTAATGATAATGTTAGAAAACCATAGTAAAAATGTTAGAAAATATTAGAAAACATTAAAAACCATAGGAAATGTTAAAAAATATTTGTTTTTAAATTGTTTTTAGTTAGTTATATTAGGAATCTCTCTCTCTCTCTCTCTCTCTCTCTCTCTCTCTCTCTCTCTCTCTCTCTCTCTCTCTCTCTCTCTCTCTCTCTCTCTCTCTAAATTATGTATATGTTAGAGCTATGTATAAATGTTATTCATGTACAGTTGGTTGTTAAATAATATCCTAGGAAATTACCTCATTGACGATAATCTGAACCTGCTACGATCATGGTATAATAAAACTACAAAATAATTATTTTCATGTAAATATAAAAATTATAAGTATGAAGCAAATTGATATATACAATGTAGCATATGACTCAAACAAAACTATTAGTTTCCTTCGAAATGAATGTTAAATGTTTGCAAGTAATGTAATATGTTGTAACATGCATGTTTCAGGTACAGTTGGATCAAATAAATCTAGCAATGTGGTGGGCATCTTCATAAGTGATCTAAATACTCTTGAATACTTAAAATTAGAACAGATATGTAAAGAACTCAAATCTGAAGGCCACAAATATAAAATTATCTAGATTCCTCTACTTGAAAAAGAATTTTATGGGCTTGGTACTTACACAAGGGATATTCAAAAAATGAGCTGGACAGTTCTTCCTAATCCTAATATGGTTAAACTAGAAAGGAAAAATCCAGTTTGTATTATTTTTTATCAGAAGGGAATATTGCAAATCAAGATGTATTGTCTGCAATGATTCCATGGGGTGTAGAGGCCTTTCCATTCATCAAATGCAAGATTAATCAAGTTGTCTCTATAATGCATGTTGAATCAAGCTTAAATATTCTCTTCCATAAACTAAATCTGGTAAGATGTAATGCTCAAGTAAACTTTTTTTTGAAATAGTTTTTTATATTGTTATGTTAATATGATTTTTTAAACAAACTACTATGTTGTATTTTATGTATTCATCATCACTACTAATTGATAATATTTATTTTTCTTCACAGGTGAACAAAGGAGCAATAGAAGATAAATTTATTTTTCCATATGCTGAACTTCCAAGTCGAAAGCTCAAAATGAAATTTAGTTTAGAGCAGTTAGAACAAGTTCATAGCAATGTGCATATTATATATGTGGGATACCTTTTTGTGGAAGAATGTGATTTTAAAAATACTCAATGAGGTCTATGAAGGTGTGATATGAGAAATGCATTGGCAAAAATTATCATTTGAGGATATGGTTATATTTTGGCATCATTGAAAGTATTTCATGGAGGAGGGGGTGATAAATTAAATTTAGTCATGGAAAGGACACTCAAAAGACTCGTGAAGCACCTATACATTGAAAAGAGATGGTTAGTTCTACTAGATAATGATGGATTAGTGACAGGGAGTGGATATGAAGTCTTGAAGAAAATTTGCAAACCTAATGATGAAAAGATAGACAAGGTGGATGATATAATGAAAAAGGAATTGGTGGTAAGCTTACAACAAGGAAGATGTAATCAAATTGTGAGAGAATTTTTTAAAGATTAAATATGTCACCCTGCCCATCATCAACGTCCTTTATCATTACAAGACAATCAAATAGATGCATACTATTGTTGTAAGTTATATCAATGTGACATTTGTGGTCTTAGAAAGGTTGTTACATGAAAACAACAAAGACTTTATAGATGTGAGAAGTGCGAGTGGGACATGTGCATTAATTGTTGGGATTTATTTGCTAAAGAAAATATCAACTCTCTGATGCTTATAAAAGATAAAAATGATATGAGAAGGGCACTATTTTCTTCTCCAAAGGAAACATATTTAGGATATTTTAGTGAGCTATGAGAATTCTTCTTTCTTATAGAGATACATCATATTATTAGAGTTATACTTGATTTTTCTTTTGCTTTACTACACTTGTATATTATTATATCTATAGACCACCATATTTTTTTAGCTAAAGAAAACTACAAATGTGCACCTCTTTGTATGTACCTTTTTTTGGAATTAATTGAATTCCTTCTAAACTCCCCATAGTGGTAGAAGCTTTTGCATGATATGTCAAAAAAGCATAATAGCATTTTAGATTGTTAGAAAATGCAAAATAGTGTGCTTGAATTGGAGCATTGTAGATTGTTGATAAATGGACAATAGTGCATTTGAAATGGTTTCCATATTGGAAAGAAGTTGATGAGAAGAAAATTACTTGTAAAAGGTGTTGAAAGAAGTCAACATAAGTTATTAATTATTTTAATCACATTTATTTCCCTTCAAAATTTGACAATGTCTTGAATTTTATATATTGATATTACCCTTTATATGTTTATTAATGAACTCTATGAACTTTGTTCATGTTTATTAATGAACTCTATGAAATTTGTTGCCTTTCTTTGTTCATGTATGGATTTATTGTTTAGGAATTGAATAAAGTTGTTATATTTCATTCTATCACTTGTTTCCTGGTAGAAAATTAAAAAATGATATTTTTACTACTACAAGATGATGATAGTATCACCCTTTAATTATCTCTAGGTTAGGTTATTATGTTAGCATATTAATCTTAGCTTATTTTTAATCAGCTTGGTGTCCAATTTTTTGATTTGTTGATATTTATTAAACATATTCAAGTTAAGAAACATCACAATTTGAAGTGATGGATTGTTCAAATAATGAAAAGATTGTAAGTTAATTACTATGTTTTTTTTTTATTTTACTTAACTATTACATATTTTAATAGTATAATTTCTGCTTAAATAGATGATTTTATTGCATTCAAATTAAAGTTTGTTAAAAGTGAAGCATTAAAAATATTATTCATACATGAAAAAGGGATAGATTTTATAAATTCAAACATTTTGGAGAAATGCATATACTTTGCTAAGATGTTTTATGTATTTTGTAAGGTCATAGGAATAACATTTGAAACCTAGAAGAGTTATTAATTAAGTATATGCTTTCTCTTCTTAAGAGAGTTGCAAATCCAATGGTGTATTTGTCACCACTTTTAGCAAAGGGGATAGTAATTTATAAATTTACTTTAGGCATGATCACTCATAGGGAAGGGGCAAAAGTGGAGACATATAATGTAGGGGTATAATGGAAACGATGACAATTTTGGTGGAAACAATAACAATTTAAGAGGATATACTAAATTTAAGAAAAAAATCTTAGAGATAACATATAATGGTGGCAATTTAATCGCGATGAGAGGTGAAGGCAAAGGATAAGGTACACATAATAAGGTGTTTGAAATATGACTTTTTTAATAATATATTACTATATAGAACTTCCTATAAAAATAACTATATCTAATAGCTTGTCTATATGTAAATGATGATACAATGTCTAGCCATGATGAATTTCTGGTTATACATAATTGTGCAAACCTTAGGGAAATATGTGCATGCCTTGAAAATATTTCATATTAGCACACACAATTTAGCATCACTCACTACTACTACAATAAATTTAATAATGAATTCACTCTTGTATAAGTAAGAGTATCATCATTCAAAACTATGCATGACCGTGTACCATTTTTTCATGAAATTTTATGCATGAATTAATATTTCTTCATATAACACCTAAAACTAGTTACCCAATTAGTAGTCCTTCACGTGTTGGTAGGTCAAGTAGTTTGGTATAGAAATTATTTCATCTTTCCAACTTATGTAGTTGTCTTCATTCATGCACATGCATGTGCATCCATATGCATGTACATATTTATATGTGCATTTTATTGTGTATATGTGTGTGCATGTGCACACATACACATGGGTATGTATATATATGGTGTACATATATACATTCATTAATACTCTAGGATTAAGTTAATATAGTTAAATAGTTGAGTGGAAAGTGATTTTGTTCATACTTTTTAAAAAAGATTTCCACTTTTGATTGTTTATTAAATTATTGTGTTTTCCTATTTTATAGTCTTCGCTTTCATAATTAGAAAGTTCAAATATGCTTTGATTATTATTAAAAAATGTGCAAATTTTGATCCAAAACCATTACTTTCAAAGTAAAGTACTACAAACCTCTTAAGCTACCAACAAGATTTGCAAAGCTTCAAATAGATTCACTTAATTTGTAATCACTGTTGAGCTAGATGTACTTCCATATTATATTGGAAATATACCATGTCCTAACTTGGAATTGATATCCTACAACTCACTCATTATCCACTCTTTGTTAGAGTATCTATTTATCTTCACTTATTAATTAGATCATGTTGATTTAATTATTAAGTTGTCTATGTACTCTATTTTCACTTAATCTATCTCTTAGATGCATATAATTAATATTTTATATTAATTATATTGCACAACCTAGCTTTTACCTTTTTAGGGTTTCATTCACCTTTAAGGTTGAACTTTTATAATTATTGTTTCATTACCTTGGAATAGAATTTGCTTTCACTCCACTGAGATTTTCCAAGCCTTTGCTTCTGTCTCTCTGGTTTCCTTTCAGCAACAAGTTATTTGCATGCAGGTGTTCTTGGTGATCTGTGAAGTTGGATTTCTCAACTTCTACATGGTATCAGAGCTTCCTTGCTGCTGCCTGGTCTGACGGTTTTTGAAGCCATGATTCACAACCGAAAGCCACAGGTTCTCTGGGTCTTTTCCTTCATTTTGGAGGAGGCACTATTTTCTGGAGTACTTTGAGCCAAAACGGACTCCACCATTGTGCTCAGAAGGTCTCGGAGAGTCAAAAATCATATAAAGTTCACTGTTTTTGGTCACAGTGACCCCAAAGGAAAATTTTCTCCCCTAGGCTGTATGGCACAAAAATTGAGACAAAAACAATAAAAAAATGATTTTTTAAGGGTTTTTTAGGCCCTGCACAGCGCAACCCGCGGCCACCCTGGCCCGACCCCAGCCGACGTGCTGCCCACTGGCCACCCGGGAGCCGCCCAACCACCACCTCTGCCAACGACCCACCATCTGTCACCACCGCCCACCACCGACACATAGTGGTGATGTCACTACTGACATCACCCTGTCAAAAAAAAAATTTCGGCCATTTTCAAATTTTCTGGCAGCTTTTCCACCTTTTCCAGCGATAGAAATTTTTTTCAACAAGACGGGTCCGCGACAGGCAGACGGCCATCAATTTTTTTTCAATGTCTGTGACAGTCATTTGACTGTCAAATTTTTTCCTGTGACTGGTTTTTTCCAGTGAGCTCATTTTCAGAGGAGCAGTTGGTTTTTTGGTCGTAACTTGTACATACGGTGTCCATTTTTGGAAAACAAAATATTTTCAGAAAGGTGTTTCCGATCTGAACGCAATGGTTCTTGTCTTGATTGATGATTCAGCCAGTTAATCTCTCATTTTTGGTATTGAAGTAGAGGCTTCCATTTCCTCCATCTCTGCATCTGGCGTCTAAGTTTTCTTCTTATTTTTTTGTGCTTTCAGTAATTGTTTCTTTGTTGTACGGGGGATAGATTTATAAATTGTGAGGGGGTTCTTTTGCTTTCTATCATTTAAATTCAGAAATGACCCTTCTACTTCCATCTTCTTCTTCTCTCAATGTCAGACCCCTCTATGGCCCGGCTGACACCACACAATTATCACACCTGGAAAGCACACATGACCAAGCTACTCATGTCACATGGCTTATGGTCATGTCTAGATGAAAACCAACCTGTCCTACAATGTCCTTTTAAGGTTCTTCATCACAAGAACAAAATGGATGAAGCCATGGGCTTGATTGCACTAAACATCTCCGATAGTCTCCTCTTTCACCTGGATGGTTTGACAACTCCTAGGGCCATTTGGGGCAAGTTTTCGGATTTGTTTGGCACAGTGAATGAGTTTTGGGCACTACAGCTTGATGCAGATTTGACCACTTTGACTCCTACTAGCTTTCCCACTATGGAGGACTTCTTGATGAAGTTCAAATCTCTGCACTCAGTTTTGCAGGGATGTGGGAGAAATAAGATAGATGATGAGTGTATCTTCCTGATACTCTCAAAGTTGAGAGGATAGTATTAGATCTTTTCCTCTACTTTCTACTCCACCATGGATGCTTTGGGTACTAGACACACCATGCCTTCATTCGAGACATTTTGTGATCGGTTGACATGGGAACAGGCAAAGATCCAACAGATGGATGCTTCTGGCTCTTCTAGCCAAGAATTGGTTGCTCAATCTTCATAGGGGAAACCAAAACAGAAAGACAAACCAAAGAAAGATTCAGCAGGCAATGAGTATTCCTCCAAACCTGCATAGAAAACTGATTCCAAATCTCCAGCTAACCCTTCCAAGGGTAAATCTTCTTCGAATTCTACTAAGTCTACCTCCAAGACTAAGAAGAAATTAGTTGAGACCTGTAGCTTTTGTGGAAAGGATGGACATCCTATTTGTAGATGCTGGAAACAGTTGGAGGCTTTATAGGAAGCCATGCAGGAGCTTCACATTTCAGATCCTCAGTCCACATCCTCCCCTGCCAGGAAAGGTCATGCTCTTACTACATGAGCAACGACTTCTGGGCCCACCTGGATTCTTGATTCTGGTGCCTCTCACCACATGACTCACACTTAGCAGTTGGTCACCTCACTTGCTCCCTATGCTACTTCATAGATTGTTGTTGGGAACTCATCTCATCTTTCAGTTTTGGGTTTTGGTTCTGTTACATTAGCTGGGGGCTCTCTTCAGGATGTTCTTTTTGTCCCTGAAATTTCGACAAACCTATTGTCTATCTATCAGATTTGCCACTCTGGCTCTAGTAAGATAGTTGAACTCTCACCACATGATGTGGTTATTCGGGACTTACATGATTTTGATATGATTGTGGCTACTAGGAGTATTGACATTGCATCCCGCCTATACAGATTTGATGGATTTGAGTCTTCTGCTAGCACAGGTTCCTGTCTTATAGCACATGCAGATTCAGTGAACAGACTTTGGCATGAGTGTTTGGGCCATGTCAATTACAGATATCTTCAGCAGATGAGCACACAGGCACTTGTTCTTAGGCTTCCACAGATTACTTGCACTGATGGGGTTTGTCAGGGTTGTGTTTTAGGCAAACAACATAGGGATCCTTTTCCTCACGGATGAGATACTTGTGCTTTGGCACCATTGGAGTTGATTCATAGTGACATCATGTCATTTCCTACTCCTTTTTCTAGTGCCAAATATGTGCTTACTTTCATTGATGACTTCTCTAGGCGCACATGGGTGTACTTTTTGCAGTACAAGTCTAATGTCTTTGATTCATTTCGAGTCTTTAAGACATTTGTGGAGAAGCAATCTGGTCTTTCTATTCACTGGATATGCACAGATAATGGGGGGAGTATGTGAACCAAGATTTCAGGGATTTTTTCTCTGAACATTGTCTTCAGCATCAGTTTTCAGTGCCCTACACCCCTCAGCAGAATTTTGTGGCAGAGAGAAAGAACAGAACACTTCGGGAGATGGCTAATTGTAGGATACAATCCAGGTCCATGGATTCATCTTTTTGGGTAGAGGTAGTCAATTGTGCCAACTATATTTAGAATCAGATGCCTCACAAGGTAGTTTGACATATGAATCCTAAGGAGGCTTGGTCTCATGTCAAGCCTGATGTATCTTCATTTTGAGTTTTTGGTAGTAAAGCATGGGCATTTGTGCCTGACGCTTAGAGGAGAGAAATGGAGTGGAAGAGCTGACACCTTATTTTTGTTGGCTACTGCGAGGATGTTAAGGCATACAGATTGTTTGACCCTGATTCCAGAGAGGTCCTATTTTGACGAGATGTCCATTTTGATGAGCGCCTTCCTGTAGTAGATACCCTACTTCCAGAGTCTACTTCACTTACCACTACTCCCTCATCTCTTCCAATTTCTTTTTAGGATGATGAGGATTATGATCTTGGTGATCCTCATTTACCTCCACCATAGGATCCTCCACCGATGCCTAGATGGGCTCGTGTTACAATTGATGCTTCAGGATCTCTGGTTGGTGACCCTTCCACTTCCTGTCGCACCCGATCTCATATTGCGGGTTCTAGTCTTCTGAGTCATGCTATTTGTGGTGATCCTCAGATATTTGTGGCAGTGACAAGACATACTAAGTGGGACAGTGCTATGGAGGAGTATTCTTCTTTGATGAAGAATCACACTTGGGATCTTTGTTCTCTTCCTAAGGGAAGAAAGTTAGTGTGACACAAGTGGTTCTATTGTACTAAGTTTGATGTTGATGGTTCTATTGATAAGTACAAGGCACATCTTGTTACGAAGGTTTTTTCACAAGTTGAGGGTATTGATTACACTGAGACATTTTCCCTTGTCGCCAAGATGAACTCTATTTGCCTTGTCTTATCCCTCGTAGCTTCTCAGGGATGGCCAATTTTTCAGATGGATGTGAAGAGTGCATTCTTGCACAGTGATCTTACTGAGGAGATTTACATGGAGCAGCCTCAGGGATTTGTGCAGGATTCCTCCTTGGTTTGCAGACTTCAACATTCTTTGTATGGTCTCAAACAGGCCCCTTGGGGCTTGGTATGAGAAGATGGACTCCTTTATGCTTTCTACAGGATTCACACATTGTCATTCTGATCCTATAGTCTACATTCAGCGTCTTGAGGATGAGGTTTTGATCCTTGTGCTATATGTTGATGATCTTCTCATCACAGGTAGCTCATCTTCTATGATTCAGGATGTCTAGCACACATTGATGGAGCAGTTTGAGATGATTGACCTTGGTCTATTACACTTCTTTCTGGGTTTGCAGATTTTTCAGTCCCCTGCTGGGATCTTTGTTTACCGGAAAAAGTATTCTCTTGACATGCTTCGGCGCTTTGATATGCTTGATTGCAAGTCTTCTCCCACACCTTTTCAGTCGGGTGTTACTTTGTCTACCTCTTGCACTTTGCCTTCAGTGGATACTACATTGTATCAGCAATTGGTTGGCAGTTTGTTATACCTGACACACACTCATCCTGATCTCTCGTTTGCAGTTGGTCTAGTCTCTTGGTTCTCACATGAGCCTCATGAGAGTTATTGGAAAGCTGCCAAGCATATTTTGAGATACATTCAGGGCACACTTATGTATGGAATTCATTACACATCAGGGGTTCCTCACATTGTTGGCTTCACTAACTCAGATTGGGCTGGTGATGTTGATGATCAAAAGTCTACTTCTGGCTTTGTTTTTTGTCTAGGCTCTAGTCCTATCACATGGTCGTGAAAGAACCAGAATGCTCACACACTTTCATCTATAGAGGCTAAGTACAGAGTGGTAGTACATGCTAGTCAGGAGATTCTATGACTTCGACAGTTGATGACTGAGTTTGGCTTTCCTCCTGATCGTCCCACAGTTCTGTGGTGTGATAATCAGAGTGCTATTCACATTTCCTACAACCCGGTGGAGCATCAGCGCACTAAACACATTGAGATTCATATCCATTTCATCTGTCAACAGATTCAAGATGGTGTTCTCACTTTGGAGTACATTCCCACTGACGCACAGGTTGCTGACATCTTCACCAAAGCTTTTGCATCTCCGTGCTATCTTCAGTTGCGTTCTATGCTTGGGGTGACGGAAGTTGTCCTTAAGGGGTCTTGTTGAGGCTTTCCTTCATGTTTTTTTCAACATGTTTGTTTTATCTCTTTTTGGAGAGGGGTTTTTCCCACTGGGTTTTCTCCTTTATCTCTGGTTCATAGAGATTTCCTTGTATTGGGTACCTGATTAGGCCTTGTTACCGGGACCCTCTTTTCCTGCTTTCATAGCTGTGCTAGGTTAGCTTACCTCCTGAGCTTTGCTTAAGGGGGGGTGTTAGAGTATCTATTTATCTTCACTTATTAATTAGATCATGTTGATTTAATTATTAAGTTGTCTATCTATTCTATTTTCACTTAAGTTGTCTCTTAGGTGCATATAATTAATATTTTATATTAATTATATTGCGCAACCTAGCTTTTACCTTTTTAGGGTTTTGTTCACCTTTAAGGTTGAACTTTTGTAATTATTGTTTCATTACCTTGGAATAGAATTTTCTCTCACTTCGCTGAGATTTTCTAAGCCTTTGCTTCTGTCTCTCTTTGGATTCTAAAGACAATTAGCCTTAAAATTCTTCCACTTGATTGATTCTTCTAGTTTATTCTATAGGAGTTCATTGGTGATTCCTCAACCACCTCAAGAACTGTACAAGACCAAAATAACTTCTAGAAAAGAGAGAATGACAAGAGTAGCTTGCTTTATTATTGATCTAAGAATGGATATTAAAATAGGCATGAAAATCCTCTTTTATAAAGGAAAGGTGAGAGAGGATTAGATGGGACATTAACATGTTTCATAATCTTATATAATGAGATAAGTAAAGTCATAAATATTAATTGACCTCAAAAAATTTAAAAGTAGATGTCAAAAGATATAATAAGATCATGTGACAACTAATTAATCTTCTAGGACACGTAGGACCTAAGTAAACTTCAGTCATCTGGAAAAGTTTTTTATTAGGAACTAGTGAATGCACCAGGTACAAAACCTTTACTAGGTACAAGATCTTATTCACACCAACAAACCCCCTTAATTTCAACTTAGGGAGTATATTATTATTCAAATAATGCATGATTTTAAGATCACACAAATACGCTAAGAGGGAGGGGGGTGAATCAGTATATTAACAAAAAATTTCTTTTTAAAACTTGATTAAATGTTATTGAAATACTTAATCAACCAAATATGCAATCTTGTAGCAAGTAAGAACACAAGATTTATGCAGAAACCCTTTCAAGAGAAAACCAAGGCAAAATATTTCTTGTATTAAGCTTATTTATACAAAGCCATATTTTTGGTAATATTTTAGTTGCAAAAAAAACCTCCTGCAATATAAGTTACAATCATTTGAAAAAAAGTCCTCTTTTAGGGCTTCAGGGTCAAATCACAAGCCTTCTAGCTCCTATGCATTGGCACACCGTCATCATTGTGATTGTGGGCTCAATGGAAGATTAAAAAAAAAAAGTGTACCACCATTAACAGTAGTGGAAGTGGTGATCATGCAACAACCTACATGAACCACCAATGCCACCACTCTTTAGGTTATAGTCCTCTTTACGTGTGATATGACCTCTAGTGAAAATAAAGGATCAACCTTCCAGTGTTGATGACACTAAAATAATTTTCATAAATAAATTTATAAACAAATGTCAGCAACAAGATTGTAATATATATATATATATAT
>MU226984.1:1113430-1137695 GCA_018584345.1 Thuja plicata | reverse complement strand
GGTCATATAATTTTTATGGTGTTTTAAATACATATACTATATTGTAATTTGAAAAAACTCCAAGTAGGTATTTTAACATTCAAGAACACGCTCGTTCGAAAAAATAAAAAAAATAGCAAATCATGTCAAAAAAAGTTACGACTTATATGTAACACTAGAGGAGAGAGTCCTCTTCAATAATATGTAATTTTTTTTGTATTTGGTTTAAATTTGCTAGGGTAAATGTGGAGGGAGAAAAAAACTGTTAATTTCGTGTAATTCTGACTTTGAATAGTTATAACAAACAAAATATATACCGAAAACCAATTTTTCTTTTTCTATGCACTAGCTGTACATGTTATCTAAAACATATTCTGAAATCAAAATAAAAAAAGATTATTTGCATATATTAAAGTGGAGGGAACAAGACCTTACATTTTCAGCATTTTTTGAGCGATTAAAAAATGGACTTCAAAAATTAAAAAACTAGGTCAATACTTATTCAAAAAAAAATTTAAAAATTATAGGCATAAACTAGATCCAATTTTACACATTTCATTAGTTTACATCATTTTCAAATTCTAAACACAAATATCACTTTTATGTCATTAAATTTCAACAGTTTTGCATGTCGTGGTCCTCTTCCTTTGTTAAAGTGTGACACAGGTTTGTGCTTTTACCCGTCTCAACTGTCTAATTCTGTAGACATTCATTTGTCAAAATTTGCATAGTTTTGTGCTACATTTCACAATCTTCACATCATTACCTGAGAATCTTCGCGCGATATGCGGGAAACTATCGCATGACATTTGGCAATAGTGCTATTATTTTGTCACTTTTTCTTCACCAGTCTGGTGTCATTCTTTGCACGGGACTGCAAAGTTTTGCACGCAGCAATGAGAATCTTCACGTGAAAGTGCATTGCTTTGCGCAAATCTGAAGCCTTTTTTCCAAAACAGTGAGCTAATTCCCATCTATCAAGCATACTTCTATCAAATCTGGTCTCTGATCTAGGTCTATTTTTCTGCCCTCTATCTTCCCATAGTCTGAAACTTGGTTTCCTGGGTTGAGAATTATGTGATTCTTTCTTAAAATGGTCTTGTCATATATCTTTTGGTCTCTTTCTATTGTGTTGTCATGTCTTGTGTCGCAATAGTCACCTCTTGGTTATTCTAGCCTCATCTCTGACAATTTGCACCAAGGACACTTCACCTTTTGGCATGTTATGTGCAATTACTTTGAGACAATTTCAAGTTTGGTCCTAATTCACATCCCTTGTTCAATCTTTATCTATGACTATCACAACTCGAAGTGGAAAAACATTTCCCTCAATCAATCAAGACAAATCTGTACTTTCCACACCATTTTCGGTTACATCTAGTGAGGAATCATCTCGATCTCCTTCTCCGGTATGTCAACCTTATAGTAAAAGGTCATTTCTAGTAGATTTTAGTTAGGTTTGAAATCCTTTGTTCCGAGAGGACCCAAAATCTGAGAACAATCAAACTTTTCATACCGAGTCTTTACATATTGAACACTTGCATTCTAGCAATATGACAGATCATAGTTAACTGGGTGGACCCTGTTTCAACCAGACTGAAAACCCTCCTCTTCAAGAAGAGAAGGATATAACCCAAGGGGATATCTTAGAGGCCCGAAATAATAAAAACTTCATGAGAATGATGATAGTCATAATGAAAGAATAGAAGGACAAATACCTTCTCGAATTAGCCACCCAAGGTTCCAAACTTCCCTCTGATTACAAGGTAGAGACACTTGTTGAGAAAGAGGAAGAAACTGAAAAAAATCCCACTTACAAAAACAAATGCAAGGCATGCAAGAGAAACTCCTTCAACTCATGAAGGAGAAAGATAAACCTACCACTCAATTTACATTGGACAGCATTTTTCCATTCCCGTTTGATAAGAGTCTATGCTTGCCTCCTTTTCCCAAAGGAGTTGAACTTCCCAAATATGATAAATACTTGGGTACATCTAACCCCCAAGATCATTTGAGGGAGTTTGATGCCCTCTCTATGGAATTTATACATGACACAACCTATCTCATGCACCTCTTCCCATGTGGTTTGGGAGGGTCAGCTATGGAGTGGTTTTCTAAACTACCAACTGGCATCAAAACTTTTGATAAAATTGCCAATTTATTTCTACAACACTATTCTCACAACATCCAACTTCCGGTTCATATCTGAGATCTTTGCAACTTGAAACAAAATCATGAGGAATCCTTCTTGACATTTCTCCAAAGATGGATACAACTTTATACATGATATTCTTGCAAGATACCCGAATCCAAAAAGTTTGACATCTTTCTCAATAATCTTCTCCCCAACTTTGGGTATCAAGTACAGCTGCAAGGTCCTTTAACTTTTGATGACATGATTAAGCAAGCTATGAAAATTGAGACATTTATGATCAAGAAAGGGGAATTGACCTTACACAAGGAAAATAAACAAGGGTCTTCCTCCTTAAGCAAAGATAAATCCAAATTTCCCAACAAGAATCAAAATGTTGTGAATGATGGAGTTGTAGACAATGTGACTCCTAAGCCTTCCAAGGCTTCTTTTAATCTCACTACCACGATGAAAGTGGCCAAAGCCACTAAATAGGCTGTGGCAGATTCCAAGCTAAGTACTTCATGATTTTCTTGATCTAAACCTTGGGCTCCTAGACCCAAGCATGAATTCACTCCTTTAGGAGAACCTCTTGATGTGGTTTACAAGACTCTCTTGGACAACCATTTACTCACTCCATTGGATAATTCACGACCTTATGATCCACAACCAAGACCCTCTTGGTGGAATGAATCCATTTATTGTGATTTTCACCAAAATAAAGGTAATAAAATGGCTACTTGTCTTAAATTGTGGCATAAAATCCAGAATCTCATCGATAGTGAGGTTATTGTTGTGGGAGGTCACAACAAGAATTCTGATCACCAAGCTTTCAAAGACTCATTTCCTCCTCATGGAAAAGGTGAATCATCTAAAGGCAAAAATACTAATGCCAAGGTCAACTATACATACACCAATAATGACAATTTCATTAATATGGTTGAACCTATTGATACTGAATACTGTAATGTCATCATTCTCAAGGGAAGGGATGATACTTCCAAATCCAAAATGCATTTCATCTTGCGAGGGTGTATGCCTCAGTCTTCTGAACAAGAACAGTCTCAAGTTAGTGCTAACATTGTTACTCGATCTTGTGCTAAGGTCGTCCTCAAAGGCCCTAAGCCTTCTATGTCTACATCAACTCAACCTTCAGACAAAGCTAAGGTTGATTTTGCCAATAAGAATCCAAAATTGGGTTCCTCATCTAATGCTGCCAATTACAACATTCTCGATCAATTGCAACATACTAATGCTCAGATCACTATTTTTGAGGTACTAAAAATCTCCCCTACTCATAGGGAAATCCTAGACAAAGCCCTCACTAAAGCAAATGTCCCAAAAGATATTGATCTCGACTTGTTTCAATCCATGGTAGGTCACTTGACCTCCTCCCATTATTTGTCTTTCTCTGAGGATGATGACCATTATTTGAGTCACCCGAATAATAACCCTCTACACATTGAAGTCATGCTAGGTCCAAAGCGTGTTCGTCGTGTTCTCATAGATAACAATGCTAGCCTCAATATTTGCTCTGCTAGTTTCCTTACTGAGTTAGGCTATGGAAAAGACTGCAATGATGCCCGCAAAAAGATTACTATTAAGGCCTATGATGAGGAAGAACATAAATCTAAGGGGCTAGTTGTGTTGCCAATCAGAGTTGGCCCTGTTGAACAAGATGTTATCTGTCAAGTGCTTGACATTCCTTTGGCATACAATATTCTCTTAGGTAGGACATGGATCCATGAAATGCAGGTTGTCCCTTCAACATATCATCAATGCATTAAATTCCCATTCCAAGGATCTGAAGTGACTATACCCGCTAATACACGTTATGATTGCAATGCCCTCACAAAATTTGTTGATATCTTTGTGCCTACCAATAGAGAATCTATTGAACTCCTTGAGACTAAATTAAAAGAAATGAAAAAGAAGTTGACACTCAAAGAAAATGACATGGGAGGATATCAGATTGAACTTGTGCTATCTATTACATCTTTGCCTTTATCTCCATGTTCTTTTGGGAGACCTTCTGAGAGCACTAAACCTTCTACGGTTCCTCCTCCAAAAAAGTATGATGGTACCTTTGTACAAGCCATAGTACCATTAGAAGAAGAAGCTAAAAATAGAGCTATCAAAGCTTGGATCTATAAAGGAGAAGACAATTTTGAACAAACTACTCCCTCTTATGACATAAAACCTGAGCAGTATGGCAAAGGTCTATCTATTATGCAACATTTTGGCTACAAAGGAAATGGTCCTATAGGTGCAAATCATAAGGGATTAATTGCACCACTTGAAGCTATTGGTCGCAGAACATGTGACTCTACAGGTATAGGCTTCAAGCCACTCACATTTCAACTAGGGATAAACAAGTTTGTACCTTGAGAGGATAAACAACCAATACCTGAAGAAACATCTAAAACTGAAGAATCTAAAGATAGTTGTGATGAGGATAGTTTTCCTTATCCTATTCCTCCAGACTTGGCGGCATTATTTGCTGAGCCAGATGACTTTATCCTGTGTGTCAGTACAGTAGACACTAACAGTGATTTTGATGACACCGCTTCCTTTTCTCCATTAACTTATGAGGAGTAGAAAGAAATATATACTCTAAATCCAGGTCATCAAGGTGATTTATACATACCACCACACTTTCAAGAATAGTTTGAACAGGAATCCTAGTCACTTCTCACTACACAAGAGGCAACTGATGCTACAAACACTAATGAGGTACCTAGGTCAAAAGGTGCTCATACAACCATAGCATAGGTTCTAGGTAGAACTCATCCCAACTGGGGACAAAGGTTTGATTTCACTCACGTTCTTGACATGACACCTAATGATGAAATAGACTCTCATAAATATGAGTTCGATAGCTTGTCTTATGCCACCTCTGATAGAGATACAGATATAGTTCACACATATGAAAACCTTCTCAAAGTAGGTGAAGGGTGACTCCATATATGTTAATATGTTGTCTACTACGGTCGCTAGGAATCAAAGGAATTTGACTATACCTCTGGATGAGATCGCTTTAGGTCTCAACTTGCTTGTCCATGCTTTTGATGATTATACCGTGAACACACTTGAACCTGTCACTTCTCTTTCACTTCGCCATCCTGAGCTTATAGACTGGAACTCTACCTCCCCATCTAATGAAGTCCTTACATTCCAGAATGATTACACTCTTGCCTATTATCTACACATTGTCAAACCTGTAATGTCCTCCACTAGCAAAGAAAGTGTCAACATGAATAAGGCCGACATCAAGTATCTTAGTCACAAAATCAAAAGAAGAAAAAATAGGTGCTCTGATGGTGAAAACCACATTGTGGCAGTATCAGAGCCTAAAATAGTCAAAATAAAAGATGTATCCAAGGGTGAAAACCTCTCTGAGGCACCTGAGGATGAGATACTTGATGCGCTTCCAAGTCATTTCCAGGAAAGATCATCTGTGCTTATTGAACCAACTCAACCAATCAACTTGGGTACACAGGCTAAACCTCAGATCATTCACTTGGCACAATCACTATCAGAGGCAGAAAGAGAGGAATTCACTACATTCTTCCAGAGTAAAAAGATAAACTTTGCATGGAAATATTCAAACATGCCAGGATTAGAATCTAATCTAATCATGCATCATTTGTCTATTGCACCAAGTGTCAAGCCTGTTAAGAAAAAGCTTCACAAAATGCATCCACATGTGGCTCTACTTGTCAAAGTTGAATTGGAGAATCTTCTTAAGGCGGTATTTATCAGAGTAATTGATTATGCAGAATGGATCTCTAACATTGTTCTAGTATCAAAGCATGATAAATCTATCCAAGTCTGCAAAGACTTTAGAGACTTGAATCTGGCATGTCCTAAGGACAACTTTCCATTTCCCAATATTGATATTATTGTAGATATGACAGCAGGGTATGAAATGTATTCACTAATAGATGGTTTCTCTAGCTACAATTAAATAAAAATCACGCCAAACGAGCAAGAGAAAACTGCTTTCACATGTGCGTGGGGCACCTTCTGTTGGAATGTCATGCCCTTTGGACTCAAAAATGCTGGTGCTACATATCAGAGAGTTGTCACCGCCATATTTCATGACATGATGCACAAAAAAATGGAAGATTATGTTGATGACACTTTAGCTAAGAGCATGCAATGAAACAAAAAAATTTCAGATCTAGATCCTATACTAGATCGTATGGAACAGTTCAGTCTGAGACTCAATCCTAAGAAATGTGCATTTGGCGTAATGTCTGGAAAATTGTTGGCTATATCATCTCTTCCAAAGGCATCAAAGTGGATCCTACAAAAGTACAAGCTATCATGGAAATGCCACCACTGAAGAATATCAGACAAATGAGAGGACTTCAAGGCCGACTGCAGTCTATCCGGCATTTTATTTTACAACTGGTGGACAAGTCACAACGATTCACCAAGACTTTGCAAAAGGGTGTGGCTTATCAATGGAACAAAGAATGTGAGGAAGGGTTTACACAAATCAAACAGTACCTTGCAAACCCACCAATCTTGATGCCTCCTATTCATGGGAATCCACTTATACTTTACATCTCTGCTACGGATACATCATTGTGTATCCTATTGGCTTAAGAAGATCAGCACAACAAAGAAAGGGCTATCTATTACATTAGTAGAACTCTTGTCTCATATGAAATGAAATATTCTGCTATAGAGAAGGCTTGCCTTGCAGTGGTATTTGCTTCACAAAAATTACGGCACTATATGTTGGCTCATACTACACACCTAATTGCTAAAATTGATCCTTCGAAATATTTGCTTAGTAAAGCTACCCTCACAGGTAGACTAGCTAAATGAGTCATGCTTCTCAGTGAATTTGATATTGAATATGTCGAAAGAAAAGCTATTAAGGGACAAGCAATAGCAGATCAATTGGCAGAAGCACCTATAGTAGATCATCAACCATTGCACATTGAATTTCTAGATGAGTCCATATTACTTCTCACACATCGATCATGGACTATGTTTTTTGATGGTTCATTTACCCAACAGGGGTCAGGTGCTGGGATACTGTTCATTACACCTCAAAGGTAATCTTTACCAAAAGCATATAAGATGTTGTTTCCTTGTACAAACAAAATTATTGAGCATGAAGCCTTAATCAATGGTATGAAGATCGCCCTTGAGTGGTGAGTAGACGAACTCAATGTCCTTGGAGATTCACAGTTAGTCATCAATAAATTAAATGATATCTATTAGACAAAGGATGACAAGTTGGTGCCTTATAAACGGTTGGTTGATGACCTCAAAAATTATTTTACTCACATCACATTTCAACAAGTTCCAAGGAAGATAATAAAGAAGCAGATACCATGGCTACTCTTGCCTCCATGCTACAGATGCCAGAAAATTATTTTTGACATGAATTCCTAGTGGAGACATTACGCTACCCAGCCTATGATGCCCCTAATTCCCAGATGATTTGTTGTGTTATTGGACATGATTCATCTTGCTACCATCATATCTTTTCCTACCTTCATGACCAGATTGTTCTGAACACTTACACCCAAAATGAGAAACGTCACTTAATCCATAGTGCTTCATAGTTTGTCATCATAGCTAATGACTTGTATAGATGCGGTCTAGATGGTACCCTCCTTAGGTGTTTAGAACCTGATGATTCCAAACATGTGTTAGTAGAGGTGCACAAAGGCATCTGTGGGTCTCACTCTAATGGCCTGACATTGGCCCGTAAACTTATTAGAGCTAGTTACTATTGGCCAGCTATGGAAAAAGAAGCTACAGGGTTTGCTAAGTCTTGCAAATAATGTCAACTATATGGTAATTTGATTCATGCTCCAATCAAGGAGCTTATTCCCTTCATTACTTTCTGGCCATTTCAATAATGGGCCTTTGACTTGGTGGGTCAGATTTATCCCTCGTCCTCAAATGGACATAAGTTCATAATCATAGCTACAGACTATTTTACCAAGTGGGTGGAGGCAGTCCCTCTCACCGTTGCCAACAGTAAATCAATAGCTATGTTCATTCTCAACCACATCATCTGCAGGCATGGTGTACCCTCAACAATAATCACTGATGATGGGGGACAATTCAAAAACAAGGATTTGATAGAGATATGCTCTAAGTTCAAAATTACTCAACACTGGTCTTCCATCTATTATCCTCAGGGTAATGGATAGGCAGAAGCATCCAACAAGACAATCCTTAAAATCATGCATCGCACAGTGCACAAATTTGGATGAGATTGGCATCTTCGAATCAATCCAGCTCTTTGGGCATACAGGACAAGCATTAAAACACCAACAGGGGCTACTCCCTATGCTTTGGTCTATGGAGCAGATGCTATGTTACCAATTGAGGTTGAGATTCCTTCTCTATGAGTCTCTCTAAAAGGCCTCATTACTGATGAAGATAACATAATATCTTGGCTACAAGAGCTAGAACTACTTGATGAACATCAACAAGTAGCATTTGATCACCTTAGAGCATACCAAAAAAGGATGTCCAAAAGCTATAACAAGAAGGTCAGACCAAGGGATTTCCAAGCAGGTGACCTCATTCTGAGGGAGAACCCTAAAAATCAACAACATTGGATCCAGAAAGGAAAATTTGAACCAAACTGGCTTGGTCCGTATATTGTCACTACAGTGTTTGGGTCTGGCACCTATCAACTTTCTACTACTAAAGGAGAACAACTCAAAGAGCCCATCAACGCTCTTCATCTTAAATGGATCTACAACTGAGACATCTTCAGTGTGCTCATGTATATAGTAAAGTCCTGAAAAATTTCTAAAAATCTAAAAAAGTCCTGAAAAAATGATCATCTTAGTGAAAACCTAGCGATAGGCGCTTTGATGTATCTCCAAAAAAAATCATATATTCCTAAAATACAAAAAAAATAAAAAATTGAAAAATACAAAAAAAGAGAAAAAGAGAAAAAAGTACCACTGATGAAAACCTAGCAAACAGGCGTCATGGTAGCAAAAAAAAAAAGAATTTCTGCCAAGAAGGTGAAAACCTGGTAAACAGGCGCCTCTTGTTCCATAATGCTATATCTAACGCAACACCACTTGGCTTTATGCATTTTCTTTCCTGCTTTGCTACTTTCCTGCTTGCATTTTCTTTTCTGCATGCTTTCAGTACCCATCAAGACACCAACTTATATGGATTGAAACTGGTCATACTCTCAGGGAAACCCTCCTAGTCTAGGGGGCACTATCCTTATCACCTTTCAGGATCTTCTTCGCGACAGTCACCAGTGGTTCTCACTGCGTCTGCCTACTGTCGCTTAGCTTATACTGAGTTCTCTCTTCTTGAGAATCTCCCTCACATCAGTCACCAGTGGTTCTCACTGCGTCTGCCTACTGATGTCTAGCTAGTCCTATGATCTCTTCACTTGAGCATCTCACTCGTGTCAGTCACCAATGGTTCTCACTGTATCTACCTACTTTCGTTGTACTATTGAGATTGCTCACATCCGTTACAGTTTGAGTTATCCTCAAATGCTCTATATATCAATACTCGATCTTGACGTTTCTCTGCTTTAGTTTGTACATAACTTTTGGTCACTTTCGTGACACTCTAGTTCCTTTGCGAACCCTACTGACTTGACATTGGTTTAGCGCCATACGCCTGGGGGCAACCAAATCTATTTTGTCCTTGCAACATACATCAAGTCAATTATATTTACTTGGGTGCATGGGTCCCCCATTTGATCACATATTTGGTTTACACCTGAGTCAATAATCTTGTCACTTCTCAAGGACAACTTGCTACTAACACAAACTGGTGTTTTTTAACACCACCATAAATAGTGTTTCTTAACACTATCTTTGGATACATCTGTGTTTTTCATACACATTGGATATCTCAAACGCAAACATCTATCGATAACAATCAAACACAATGCACTCACAAGCACAATGGTATTTTTCAACACCTCATACACATACACATTCAAAAACTTTGAAACTGGCTGAGCTATGCTTGAATCTTTCTTTGTATGTTGTCTGTTCTTATGGATTTCATTGATATTTTCTTTATCTACTGCTTGTTGGTGTAGTCCTGATGATCCGGCAACATCAAATAAATAGGGTGTATGTGATAAGAGCTCCCGTACTAAGGTGGAACAGCCTCACATCCCTCAATCTTGTTTATTTGTACACCATGGTGAGGTCGGTACTATCTCCTTGTTTGTTATTGCTCTGATTGTTTACGCATGATCACACTCATGGTTATCTTGGCTTTGCATGCCTCGATACTGGTGTACTCTTGCAAAATTAACTAGAAACAATGTTCAGGTCATCTTGGCTTTTGTGCCCTGGTGCTTACGTTCATTTCCTACATTTTATTTGATGAAAGTCATATTCATATCCTTATGGTTGCATTGTGGTACCAGTAAGGGTTGTATCAACTTTGATGTTCCAAAAAAAAATGCTCAATGATGATGATTTCATGATGGGTCTCACAACCATGTCCTAGAATTGCACTTTCATATTTCATCTAGCATAGGCTTGCATTTTCATTCTAGACTTGCATTGTGGCAACAATTCGGTGTTCTCTTCATTGCATTCTCCTAGGTTCATACATTGGGGAGTTCTTCTTCACTGTCCTGGTTTCATCACGACTGCACAGGTGTTCGATACTTGCTCTCGATTCTTCACATGTTCTTCTGGTTAGCATTCGTTGTCCTACATGAGATGTTAGTACCATACACATTACATATTCACAACTCATTATCATCTACACATTGCATTTGCCTATTCTCATTCATAATTGCATTTACATGAATCATCTACATACATACATACACAACATGTGCATTTCATACATTTATATATTCCAAACATGTTCATACATTTGCATACATTCTAATCATCTAAACATCTAAGCATATAGGAAACATCTCATAAAAGACAATATGACACATGTGATGATACCAATAGACAAGCTCATATAATGTGTCGATACAAATACAAAATGGTGCTACTCAAGCATGATCTATCTCAAAATGGTGATATAAATACATGGATGTCAACACATCAAATACATCCTATGATCTCATCTATCAATCAAAACTAACTATGGCCTTCTCCCTCATCACCTGGAGGAGGTGGAGGTGGAGGTGGAGGTGGAGGCCTATCTAGTGGAGGTGGTGCTTGTGCACCCTCTGACCCTCTAGCATAGGTTGAAAATCTAGCAACCTGTGATGCCTCATCAGGCACCACCCCTATATATGACACATAATAATACGCCGATCGAGTAGTCTGATGTCGGATCTCCTGCTGCGCTGCCCGTAGCTGCTCCCAGAGATTCTGCACCTCCTGATATTTGTCTAAAAGTCATGCATCTCACATGGCCACCTGTATCTATAAGTCCCCGACCTACCTCGAGAGCTGTCAAACTCTCTCCTGAGACCGTCACTATGGATCGTATGTTGGATCCTGCATAGGTTGATCCTCCTGCATAAGATCCTCCTACTGCACCTCCTGCTGTGGGGGTATCTGTTGCTCCTCAGCTGTCTACTCAATAGTTCATCATCGAGACTATCTCGTACTACCACTGTCGCTGGCCCCAACATCCATCCTCATATGTCGAGCGGGGATGTCCACCTATACTATCCGGGGATGGCAACCCTGTTGTATCCCTGGCTGTGATCTTTGTTGAGGTGGGGGCATCGGCACCTGCTATTGTACTACCTGTGGCAGTACCACCTATGGTGGTACTACCTGTCCTTGACCTACCATCCTGACTGGATCCGTGAACCTCAGGAATGGATGTGTGACAAAGTGCTCCCGATACTCTACGGTCATGCCGCCATCTGCTACATCTCTCAGATAGTCCTACTATACTGGGGCAAATGCTCGTATATCAATCATAGTATGTCCCTGGTCTGGATTCGTCAGCCAGCCCCTCCTCACCTTGTCTGTGAATCTAGCATATGCGGTATACTCCTGAGATATATCCTATGGGTGACCAAACTACCGCCATACCCGCTTCTGCAGGAATCTCTCTATGACTGTAATGGCTCGGCCAATCATCACACATGAACAAAACATATAGCTGAGCTTCTCTGCAGCATCATCCCATACCTTTGTAAGTCTCCACGGCCTCCAGACTACTACCGCTAGGTCATCGAGCTGGGCTCGCCACTAATCTATCTTACCCAGCACTGGCTGAGTAATCATACCCCTATATCTGCATATATATGGCTCTAGAGGCTGCCTCAAGTCCTCGCATATCGGCCTAGTCACAGGAAGGTGCTCCCATGCCCATACTTGTAATACAAACACTCTGGCCACCATACTCTTCGCCTCACGATAGGAAATCTCATGCATCTCATGATACATGTGGGCCAACATGCATTGACCCCATCCATAATGTCAGGGTCGTGCCAATATCTGTTGTAGCATCCTGCCCTAGCCACACTGCAAACCGTGTTGTCCATGATCAGGCATCAGATAGCACCCAAGGAAGCATGTTAGTACCACTGGCAATCTGTGTGTAGGACCATACATACTGATAAGGTCCTCCCATTGGATAGCTCTCCCCAGGACAAGGTCATCCTGTAATATATCTCTTAATGCCAGGGTCCCTACTCTGGGCTGCACCTCATACTCTACCCTAGCTCCATGGAATGGAATCCTCAATATCTGGTAGATGTCCTCAGGGGTCACAGTCATCGCACCCTATGGTAGTTAAAAAGTGTTCGTTTCCAAATGGAAACGCTCAACCAGTGCTCCTAACAATCTGTGATTTACCCGAATCTTAGGTACATCACATAGCGAGGTTAGACCCAAAGTACCCAGATGCACTGTCTTTGCATCATCTAACTGTGATACTAATCTGCTGATAGCTGGGTGGTGTGATCTGAAGGCAATATCTGGAAAGTCCACCTGCAAGACATGCAAACAATAGTGCACGATCAGTAATCTGAGATAATCAAAGCATAACGAGATAATAAAGAATTAAAGACATCCTACAGACAGTAACAATGCTGACGCAAATTCTATTGGACGCGACGTAGACTGATTTCATGTTATAATTTCTCACTTTTCTCCATGCGAAGAAGCAGATTTTCACATGATAAAGTACTCTTTCGCACGAAGAAGTTTTTTGGGTCGCGTGATATTTGATGTTCACGCGAACTTTAATGACTTGTCACGCGAGAAAACACCCTATGGAAGGGTTTCTCACGCGAACATGGGTACTCTCCTGCGTGATATTTCCCACCGCATGGCGCAAAAAGGAGTTTTGTCGCGCGAGATTTCCGTACAGGCCGTGCGAAGAAACTACTTCTTCGCATGAAAACCCATGAACCATTTCCTAAAAATGTAGAAAATAATGCAAAAATTGACTAAAACTGGTAAAATTTGAAATGCAAAGAGGTTCATCGACCACTTACCAGAGGTCTGTACGCTATTGGTCGACTGTGCCTCCTAGATTGCTCGAATCGATGCACGCTATAGGGGACCACCATTTTTGCTCAAAGCTCAATTTGCAAAAGTCAAAAGGTTGAAATGATTTGAAAATGACCTTTTTTGTCCTTACATAGGTTTTGGCCTAATTTTTCAAAGTGCTCCGTTTTGCATGAAAACTTCACCATTACCTAATTTGACTGCTTTGAATCCATTTTTGTGATCGAAATCAAAATCTGACACTTCTATATAGCTCAAAATCGCATTTTAAAATTTTTGGGACCGACACGATCGGACGCTTGTGCAGTCAACTTTCTGACATCACTTTCTTGTCTGAATCTTATCCTATCATCATTTTCTCACATCTTTGACATTTTTTCTCAAAAGTCAACTCTAGTCAACTCTAGTCAACCCTAGTCAAACTTGGTCAACCAAACCTCAAAATCGCTCGAAATTAATTTTGCATCTTCTGAATTCTTCCATAATCTATTCTGAGTTCTTCTTGATCTCTGATTTAACATCTCTCTGCGATTTTTTGCTCTCCATCATCATTATGGCGTGTCATCTTTCCATTTCACTCCCGAGGGGGCAGGATGATTACATCATTGAATCTATTCTAATCAATTTGATCTGATTTTCCAAAAGTCCTCATTGCTAGGGGCATCTTTTTTCCCTACATCTCATCATCTTTTAAAGTATCTAAGTAATCTAACTCAAATTCTTGAGGATCAAGCTTCGTTCTGGAGATGATTCTCGAAAACTCATCTATTGGGAAATGGGGCATTCTAACCCTGACTCCTGAAACTCAAGCTCCATTTTGGAGATGATTCTGAATCTCTATCTTTCGAGACAGGTATCGGGGTAATCTAACCCTGAATCTTGAAGGTTAAGCCTCGTTCTAGGGATAACCTTGTGAAAGATGTCAATCTAACCATTGTCTTGGCAATCTAACCTAGATATTGGGGGACTAAGCTTCGTTTTGGAGATAGTCCTATAATCTCTATTGATTATCTTGTTGGACAGGTATTGGGGCAATCTAACCCTGACTCCTGAAGGTTGAGCCACATTCTGGGGACAGTCTTGTGAAAGATATCAAATCTATTAGGTGCCAGGTCATTCCAACCTGGATCCCTGAGGATCAAGCTTCGTTCTGAAGATTACCCTCAAA
The DNA here is from genome assembly GCA_018584345.1 of Thuja plicata. Lineage (NCBI taxonomy): Eukaryota > Viridiplantae > Streptophyta > Pinopsida > Cupressales > Cupressaceae > Thuja > Thuja plicata. The sequence goes on along the minus strand of MU226984.1, from coordinate 1,122,994 downwards.
AACTCTATTTGACCGATGTCTTGGCAACCTAACATAGAGTTCAGAGAGTCAAGCTCTATCCTGGAGATGGCTCTGGAATCTTCATCAATCAAACTTTGCATCACCAATTTTCAAAATCTATTCTACTGTGCTTCAGGCATCAGACTATTCTTTGAATCAATGCACTGCTTGCAACCCTAACCAATTTTGTTGCATTTTGTTATTCTTCTGAATCATCAAAGTCCTATTGTACTAGGCAATTCCGAGTTCTGACTAACTCTACTCGACCTAAGTATAAAATGCAGAAAATCCTAAATCTGCATTAATCATACATTATATTTAATTCCTAAATATCTATTGGCTAAACAAACCCTATGATTGAATTAATTTTATTAGAAAGTCCTAGCACTTTAATTAAATTAAATTCACCCTCTTTAGCTAAGACACATAAAAAGGAATTAAATAATATTTAATTATTAAATAAATATCCTCATTTCAATAATTGAATTTAATTATTCAGATAATTGAGAAAAACATATTTATGAGATCATATTCTATTTATTTAATTAAATATTCTCTTCAGTTCAGAAATAGAAGTTTTGAATTAACTGTGCTTTAAAGAGAAAGAAAAAAGTTAAAATTAAATAAACAGTTAAATCAAAGGAGAAAAGAATTAAATCAAAGAAAGAAAACAGTTAAAGCAAAGGGAAAACAATTTATTGTTTTCTTTTAAATAAAGCTTTCTAATTTAAACTGGCTTTTCTATCTATTTTATTTCAAAGAGGAAAGTTTCTATTTTGATCACCTCTGAGTCTATAAAAGAACTCCCATTCCTCGTTCAAAGCCCCTAGAGAAAATATGCATTGTTAGAATACTAAATTGTTTCTACATTTTTATCATCTCATTTCTAGTTAAAAGCTCTCATTTGCAATAGAATAATTTCAATTTCTAGAATAATTGCATTGAACTCATGTCTTAGATTAATCTTACATCTTTCAATTCGTAGAATAACCTTGCATTGCATTGCATTCATCGAGAAAAATCCTTCATTCTTAGATTGTTCTATGGTTGTGAGACTCTCATTCTGAGAGCTATTTCAAAAACCCTGTCTAGATAGAAGGCAATAGGTTGAATCATGCAGACAGGCAGGATGAATAATCTCACATTTAGTCTTGTGTGTATCTGGTGAAGAAGGACTATGTTGAAGTGTATGGTGAATTAACAAGGCCAAATTTACCACATATATATATAACATATATTCTCAACAAAAAATAACCAAAGCATTTATGATTTCTCCCTTAAACTGGCTATACCCTTGGTTATCCATCACTAAAAATGTAATTGAGCATTTAAACTAACACTATCCCTACTCCTACAACAAGAAAGTAAAGAGGATTTAATAGTTTAAATTGTTTATGAGAAATACTTATGGAAACATCATAATTCAGTACCTAATACCAAGGTATGGAATCAAATCTAGAATTATGATCAAAAGCAAATTCAAAAATTATAGATCATGTCCAATAAGTGGGATTTTTGAAATTTAACATCTTACATTAATGCAACCCCTTATGCTATTACATAATCATACTTACAAGTCCATGTCATTTCCCCTAACTCACTGTAATATGCATTTAGCATTTAATTCCTTCCTTGGAGGAACCCCATACACATAATCACACAATTACAAGGAAATTGTAAAGACAAACTAAAATACCCTTGATATTATTATTCATATAAAATCGGAGAATACAACATGGAGACAACTTTTTAACTCTTTTATTTGTTTCTTAAAAAACTAATTGGCACTCCTAAAATAAACTATGCATTCATCGTCTATGAAGATATCACAACACTAAGATATACACTTCTTTATTCACTAAGATATACACTTATTTATTCTATCTACCTAGAAATTGGAAATTTAGAACCCTATAGAATGGAAAAAGAGAGAAGATATAGAAGAGAAAGGGAACTACAAATTTTCTCTACCGCTTTCCCCCTTTTACAAATTATTTAGTTTGTTGCATATTCAACAAGCTAGATTCCTACACTAGAGCCACTTGCCAATCCATCAATTGGAATAAGAGTTCCTTATTATTTATCAATACTCCTAAGGTCAGACAAAGAAGAATGGCAGAAATTATGGGGTGCGGGATAGGTTCCCTCCCCTCCACCTACTTAGGCCTTCCTCTTGGATGTAAGCTCATGGAAGAATTCTGGAACAAACTCATAGACAGATTTAACAGGAAATTGGCCGGATGGAAGGGTATTATTCTTAGTCAAGCGGGCAAGATATAGCTGGTCAAGTCTACTCTCCAAAACCTTCCCACCTATGCCCTTATTCTTTTCTCCATCCCTGCTAAGGTGGTGAAATCTTTGGAAAAAATCCAAAGAATATTTCTATGGTCTAGAGTAGAAGAGCATAAGCGCATCCCTCTTATTGCTTGGGACAAAATTTGTCTCTCTGAAAGAGATGGGAGTCTAGGTATCAGAAGAATAAAGTCTTTCAACAAGGCTCTCCAGGCAAAACAAATTTGGCATATATTCCATGGTACTGGGGAATGGTGTGATTACTTTGAGGAGAAATATCTTCCCAGCAACTCTTTGCACTCCTTCGAGAACGAAGACATCCCAAAAGGATCCAGCATATGGAATGGCCTAATTAAGGCCAAAGACCTAGCCAAATCTAAAGCAAGATGGAAAGTTGGTAATGGTTATTGTGTCAGCTTCTGGAATGACAATTGGCTTTTCACTAAACCTCTGAAAGATATTGAATCTTTCAACCAGTGGGAGGAAGCTTGTACAGTGCTTTATGGGGACACGGTCAGCAATTACAGAAATGCAAATTCTTGGGTGAATCTTGGTTCTGTCTCCCAGGACTTAATTCCTCTCCTCAAGACCCTCAATGATACTTCTCTATCTAGCACCAAGACACCCTGATCTAGGAAGGCTCCCCAAATAGATCCTTTACTGTGGCCTCTACTTATTCCACTCTTGTTACCCAAGATGCCTCACCCTTCTAGGTGAAAGCCTGGCTTCCTAGCCTTACTCTGAAAATCAATGTTTTTTTGTTTGGCTCTTGCTCCAAAACCACATTCTCACAGTTGACAACCTAACTAAACGTGGCATCCCTATTACTAATAGATGTGCCTTATGTCCCTGTCAAGTGGAATCTATGGACCATCTCTTTATTCATTGCACCTTTACCAGCTCTATTTGGCACTTTATCATTTCTCTTTTTGGTCTGCGATGGTGCTTCCCCTCCTCTGTCAAGGAGTTGTTCTTTAACTGGACCTGGCCCTTCAAAAATACTGCCTTCCAAAAAATTTGGTCCTGGGTGTTGCCTCACCTTTGTTGGGGAATATGGAAAGAGCGGAATAATCGCATCTTTAGGGATTGTAGCGCCAACCCCAAAATCATTTTTGAAAAAATTCATCATGCTCTTCTGGAGAATTTTGTCTCATGTAGGAATACTAACCCTTTTGTAGGTAATAGGGATGTTGTTGACCCCAAGAACTCTGTGGGTAAGAGACAAAGTTGCACCTGGTGTAGTCCCCTAGAAGGCTGGTCAAAAGCCAACTTTGATGGTGCTACCAAAGGCAACCCTGGAAGGGCAGGAAGTGGAGGAATAATTTGGAATTACTTTGGTTATGGCATTATTGTCGTCAGCTTCCCGTTGGGAGTTCAAACTAACCACTATGCGAAAGCCAATGTCGCACTTCAAGTTACAAAGTTAGCCCACGCTCTGGGAATCAAACAACTCTGGTTAGAAGGTGATTCAAAAAACATCATAAATTGCCTCAACAATATCCACCCACCTTTGTGGATGATTGCAAACATGATAGAGGAGACACATGGACTTTTAAATTCCTTTGACAGGGTGTACATAACCCACATGTTTAGAGAAGGCAACCAAGTTGCTGATTGCTTTGCCAATAGGGCAGTGCGAAGTGACAAGCAGACACACTAGCATTGCGGCAGAGATATGCCACGTGAAGCCTTCGATTTAGTTGATTATGACTGAATCCTTGGGAAGGAAGGAAAAATAAAATGTAATCATAAACATGAAAGCTAAGCTGGGAAATGGCATCGCCATAAAAGGAAAGTACATGACAGGCTGTAAGGGCAATAACTACCATCAAGCCCCACACATTTTCTAGGTTTTTGGAAGTAAAAAGGTAACTTACAACATAAGGCACAATAGGCGGCATTTCTGGAACTACTCTGAGAAATTAGATTTTTGCGAAAGCTTGCCCTTGCTTATAATTCTCAATCTTTCTGCTATGGGCGGGGAAAGGCACGGGAGGGAGCCCGTGAAGGATGGTAAAAAATGGAAAAGGCGGACAAAGTTTCGGAAGTACCTCAAAAATGGAGGCATTTCCACCTTTATAGAAAGGCTCCATGGTGGGAAGTCGTCTGTTACAAAACTTTTTGTCAAAAAATGGGATGAAGGCAGCATTGAAATCGAGGGCAGAAAGTTCACTGTGACAAAAGAAGTCATCTCAGCGGTGATAGGGATTCCTATAGTTGGGAAAAATTTCTACAAAGACTGAAAGATTTGGATGCTTCCATCAATGACTTCATGATAGACGAGGAGGAAAAGGGTGAGCTCACCAAATTCGGCACCCATTACTTGCCTGATGGGCTAAAAATTCTATGGCGATTTGTGCTTTGAGCCATCATCTACTACATAACCCTGGAATCCAGGTTTGATAGAAATATCAATGGCTATAGAGAAAAATCCATAGCTAACCCCGCACTGCATGAAGGGCTCTTAGTGCTCATCTATGATTACTTTAAAGCCCAGATTATGGGTAAAGAGTTGAACCATAAAGAAGAAATGGAGGTTTCAAGCTTAGATTATATCCCCTTAGACACAGAGGATAGCATGGGCTTGCATTCTGAGGATGATGAAGATTATGAGAATAAAAATACCATCCAGGGTTCTTCTTCAAAGAAGAAAAAGGGCACTTAGGTGAAAGTTTAAAAAGAGATCATGACAACCCCAAAAAAATAGAGCACTACTATTATTTCCTCTGAAGAGGAATACAATGAGGAAGACATAGATTATGATAGTGAGAAGGTTCCAACGGGTAGGAAAAGCAAAAAGAGAAAGTTCCCTGATTCTGGGAAACCCCCAAAAAAGAAGGATAAGGATAGGGAAGAGAGTGTTGATAGGTCATACCCAGAGGACAAGTTTCAAAGCACTTCCCCTGTTTGGGACAACAACCCTCCTATGCAGAATCAAACCGATGCTAGGATGGAACAAAAAAAGGAGTTTATCTATTACATGGCAGAAAAGGGAAATATCATAGGGTGGAGAGACTTCAACACAAAGATGGATAAAATGGGGATAACTGGAGAGATCATAAACCCCAAGGTTCTGGTAGAAGATGGTGGTTGTATTAAGTTAGATGAGCTTATTAACCCCTCTCTGGTCGTGCTCAGTGACAGCACTAGGGAATTTGATATTGACCTGCTAAAAATTCTAGAAGCAGCATGTTCGACAACTATAGGATGATCAAGTGGCTCTATCACAAGGTGGAAGACCTCAAAATAGGGTAAATAACACTAACATGGGGAATAGGAACAATGAAACGGAGGATGTAAGTAACATGTGTACCCACATCCAAAAACTGGAGGAAATCATGACTAGGGTTGAAACAACCCTTAAGAAAATAGCTAATAAAAGCTATAACACTCTTAAAAAGACTACAGAACAAACAAATGCCCAGATTGATAAGCTGGAGGAGAAACTGGTTGGGAAGGACACAGGTAGCAAGGAAATAGAGGTTGTGTAGAACATTTATTAGGGGCCTGGAAAGCGTACCTGAGCCAAGACAAAGAATACTAAAGACAAGGTCCTGGAGATGGTGATCCAAGAAATCAAAGATTCGATTGCCAACATGGAGTTGAAGGAGGTCGAGGCAGCCAAAATCATGGTGGACTTATCCTGAGGTTCCCTGGCTTTAAACTTGATGCTTCTATTTATTTTTTATTTTTAGAAGTTTAGCCTTCTTTTTGTTATGGTCTTTCTTGGCATGTCCTACCTTTTGAACTCGCCCTTTTTTTGGTGCTTAAACTTTGTAATCGTAAACCTCTATTTCGGGTTTCAGGATCCCTGTAAAACCTATTTTACTTAATCAAAAACAATATCATAAGAAATATCATCATCTTCCCACTTTATAGTTGCAACAAAGAGATATTGGATTCTCTTTTCCTCCTATACACTGTCATGTATCTATTTTCATATTGGCCTACATTTCTCGAGTTGCGGAGCACTACACTTTCATAAAAATGTAAAGCTTCATTCACCTTCTCCACTTTACCTTGCCTCCTACTATCAACCATTCCTTTACCATCTCTATTCCATGGGATAGCGGGGCCAAGAAGCTTTGCAAAATTGTAATTTTAAGCTCATCTTCACTTTTGTCCCATAGTCCCTCGTCTCTTATGAAATATTCTCCTTCATGCCTCTAGAACGGTGGGACATCTTTCCACACCTTTGAAAATAATTGTGGGACTCAATTATTGAATTTTCCATTTGCATTTTTAAAACCCTTCAAATGTGTATTATATAATGTATTTAAATCATTTAGAAATAATTTAAATAAATTTACCTTCTTGCCTGCATTTACAAATTTAAATCATTTAAAAATGATTCAAATAATTATTTTTTCATTAAATTTTAGAAACTATTTGCTAGTATTGCACATTTCATTTTTATCATTTAAATAATCTAAAATGATTTAAATAATAAATGTCACAAATAAAATAAAAATTGCTTGACCTTATAACTCTTTGCGATTTGATGATGAATGTCAAGTCCCCTTGTGGGCCTGGATAGTTTTTTTTCATTTTGAAGCCATTTCATCTTAAATTAACTTGAAGGTGATCCCGAATGTACTTCGAATAAAATTGATAAAGCAGATCAACATCATATTTCACTTTTTGACACCTCTGCATATGCTCAAAACCAGACCTTTAGCCTTTGGAATCACCTCTAAAAATTGAGCAAACATTCACTTGGAGCCCCAAGAATGCACAAGCATGTAGACTAATTATATGGGAGCAAGATTACAAAATAAATTTACATGACATGATCTAGATTACAAGATATTAGTGCTCAAAGTTGGTCACTTAAATATTTCAGTACCTGCAACTTTCAAAAACCATTCAAAACTTGCCAAATCAACACCTTGAAAAAATACCAAACCACTTCCTTAGAAGCTGCCACTAGGGGTAGTAGTTCATTTAGGTAGAATGAGTACATGTGTAAAGAGGATTATCCTAACTTTGGAAGATATTAACAGTAAGAGATTACTTCTCTGGAATTTTTTGGAACATGTAGACATCGAAACATTGTAAACTCTATCCAATTTTGGCTTTGAAAATACCAAACTAAAAATTAGGGCTCTACAACTGAGTAGGGGAGTGCATAAACATTCACTCAATCACAAGAATCTATCCACGTCTCTGGAAAATCATCCAAATTTAATGATTGATTTGTAAAAGTAGGTCTTGTGATCAACCTGATATTATGCAAACAACAATTCTTAATAAATTGAATTTGCTTTCTGTTTGGGAAAACATCAAACGAGGAGTTAGGGATCTAAAAATTGATGCAAGGGTACATTAATATGAGTAAAATTGCAAGAACCATTTTTTTGACATGAAAATTGACTTGTCGTCAAATGTTTATCTCTTAAGTTGGCTATTGTGGCAAATATAAAACTATGTAGACATCAAACCTTTCCAGAACCCACAAACTTAGTGCTTTGAAAACATATCAAATCTGATTATATGAGGCTAATAATTAGCATGGACGCTCACATATATCACACTACCACACCTACCACGCTATTTCTCATGAAAATCATTCGACTTCAAGTTATTAATTAGTCTTCAAAGTAGGCTTTCTGAACAAATTTGACAAGTGTACTTCTCAATGCTAGAACTAATTTTCTTTTCATAGGCACTTTATATTTTGCAAAAAAATTAAGGTGCCAAAAATTTATCTATTTGGGGATGTATGCCCCTTGTGGGCATATCGAGAATCTAGATCTCTAGGAAAGTACACCAAGTGCCCACTCCATTAGGATCCTTATTCATTGTATCTATTACGAAAATCAAATTTAATCTTCACGTGGTGGCCCTAAGTGACCAAAAAATTAAAACCAATATCTCCCTCTATCAAATATCTTATTCTCATCATGTAATAGTATCATACACCTCAAAAGTGATATTCTTGGGAATGCTCATAATCACTGACATCATTCACCATGGTATCACAATTAACAATGTTGGTATATTCCTTATCAATTAGAATTTTGTCACCAGGCATTAGCTCATAGAATTTATGGTAACATGTAGAATAATTATTATATCCATTATGAAAAGCATACTTAATATAAACATAACATCCTTCAAGTTTCATCTCATTGTCATGATTTAGGAAAACCTCATCTAGTTGGACTAAAAAATTGAAGCATTCATATGCTACCACACAACTGGGATCACTAATACTACTATTAGTTTGCATATCCATTATGCATTATTCATTAGAGCATTTCAACAAACTAAGCCAAGAACTATAAATTGTATGAAAATAGAAGCATTCATATATTGGCTCACTATACTTGACTGCATCCCTATATATAGATAAGGACATTCATCAAGACATCCTAAACTTTCACATGTCTATCTATTTCAGTCACCTCTGAACACAATGCATCAACATTCTTAGCATCCCATTCTTACAAATATGTGGAAACCTCTGGCACAAACATGTGACCATGTAGAGATTAGCAAAGAGGTCCACACCTTTATGTGCAATAATACTATTGGATTCATCATTACCCTCCAAAAATTTTTCCATGTCAATTGATTTTGAGATTGCATGATTTGAAATAAATTCAATTTCCTTAACACCTCCATTTGAAAAAGTGATTGATTCTTGATGAAATTAATCAAATCATGATGTAATTAAATAGAAGATGAACATGTACTATCCTTGAAATTCATATTAAAGTTACTCTTAGGTGGACTAGAAGCCTCTAAATCAGACTCATATAAGGTATTGTAAAACATAGGACAGAAAATGATTTAACTCATACCATGAGATTGTTAGTAATAACTGAGAGGGGGGGTGAATCAGTGGTCTCAGAAATTTATCCAATTTAAACTTTAATCCACCAATCAATACTTCTCAAATTATTAAGTCCCAACAAGATGCATGCCTTTGAAATACTTGAAACAAATAATTGTCTGTCAGTTTACCTTGTCTGTCCTTATTCTCCTTGATAACCGATAAGCAGTAAACTATATTTACCGATACTCAATAAATATGCAAAGTATACCAGTCAATCCATAAATGCATATGTAGAATTTAAAACAATAAAGTAATAAACCATGCACATATAACATAAGGATTTTAACGTGGAAACCATGTTAATGGAAAAACCACTGGGACCGGTACCCCAAATTTTCACTCTTCTGAAGTGAGCCTTGTTAGGAGCCAACCCTGTTAAAGGTTACAAACACACTGTTAAGTGTGACCTTGTTAGAGGATTTTTATACATA
>MU226984.1:1088544-1106629 GCA_018584345.1 Thuja plicata | reverse complement strand
ACAAGAACCAAAATGTTGTGAATGATGGTGTTGTAGACAATGTGACTGCTAAGCCTTCCAAGGCTGCCTTTAATCTCACTACCATGATGCAAGCGGCCAAAGCCACTGAACAGGCTGCAGCAGCGTCCAAACCAATCACTTCACTATTTTCTGGACCTAAACCTTGGGCTCCTAGACCCAAGCGAGAATTCACGCCATTAGGAGAACCTCTCGAGGTAGTTTACAAGACTCTTGTAGACAACAATTTGCTTACTCCATTGGCTAACTCGCGACCTTTTGATCCACAACCAAGACCTCATTGGTGGAACGAATCCGCTTATTGTGATTTTCAACAAAACAAGTGATTTTCACCAAAACAAAGGTCATAACGTATCCTCTTGTCAAAAATTACGGCATGTAATCCAGGATCTCATCGATAGTGAAGTCATTGTTGTGGGAAGTCACAACAAAAATTCTGATCACCAAGCTTTCAAGGACCCATTTCCTCCTCATGGGAAAGGTGAATCATCTAAAGGCAAAAATACTGATGCTAAGGTCAACTATACTTACACCAATAATGATAATGTCATTAATATGGTTGAACCTATTGACACTAAATACTGTAATGTCCTCATTCTTAAGGGAAAGGAAGATACATCTAAGTCCAAGACACCTTTTATTTTATGAGGGCCTGCACCTCAATCTTCTGAACAAGGACAGTCTCAAGAGAGTGCTAATGTTGTCACTCGATCTCACGCTAAAATCATTCTTAAAGGCCCTGAGTCTTCTATATCTACATCAATTCAACCTTCAGATAAGGCTAAGGTTGACCTTGTTACTAAGAATCCTAAAGTGGGTTCCTCATCTAATGCTACCAATTACAGCATTCTTGATCAATTACAATGTACTAATGCTAAGATAACTATCTTTGAGCTCCTAAAAATCTCCCCTGCTCATAGGGAAATTCTAGACAAAGCCCTCATTGAGGCCAATGTCCCAAAAGATCTTGATCTTGACCTGTTTCAATCTATGGTAGGTCACTTGACCTCCCCACATTACTTGTCTTTCTCTGAAGAAGATGACCATTCTTTGAGTCACCCGCATAATAACCTGCTGCACATTGAAGTCATGATTGGTCCCAAGCATGTTCACCATGTTCTCATAGATAATGGCGCTGGCCTAAATATTTGCTCTGCTAGTTTCCTCATTGAGTTAGGCTATGGCCAAGACTGCATTGATGCTCACAAAAAGATAACTATTAAAGCTTATGATGAAGAGGAACAAAAATCCAAGGGTTTAGTTGTTTTTCCCATTAGAGTTGGTCCTGTTGAACGTGATGTCATATGTCAAGTACTTGATATCCCTTTGGCATACAACATCTTACTAGGAAGACCTTGGATACATGAAATGCAAGTTGTCCCTTCTACATATCACCAGTGCATCAAGTTCCCATTCCAAGGCTCTGAGGTGACCATACCCGCAAACACATGCTATGATTGCAACACCCTCACTAAATCTGCTGATATTCTTGTGCCTACTAATAGGGAATCTATTGAAATCCTTGAAGATAAGCTAAAAGAGATGGAAAATAATTTGACTCTCAAAGAAACTGACATGGGAGGTTACCAGATTGGACCTGTGTTATCCATCACATCTTTGCCTTTGTCTCCCCGTTCTCTTGGGAGACCCTCTGAGAAAACTAAGCCTTCTATGACTTCACCTCCCATGAAGTATGGTGGTACCTTTGTACAAGCCACTGTACCATTAGAAGAAGAAGCTGAAAACAGAGCCATCAAGGCTTGGATTTACAAAGGAGAAGACAACTCTAAAGGCATTCCTCCTTATGACATGAAAACTGAGAATTATGGCAAAGGCTTATCTATCATGCAACGCTTCGGCTATAAAGGGGATGGCCCCATAGGTGCAAATCACAAGGGTTTAATTGCACCACTTGAAGTGATTGTTCGTAGGACACGTGACTCTACAGGTATAGGCTTCCAAAAGCTCACATTCCAATTTGGAATAAATAAGTTTGTACCTAGAGAAGACAAGAAACCAATCTCCAAGGAGACACCTCAAATTGTAGAACCTGAAGATAGCTCTGATGAAGACACATTTCCTTATCCAATTCCACCAGACCTGGCTGCATTCTTTGTTGAGCCAGACAATTTTGTGCGACATGTCAGTACTGTAGACAGTGACAGTGATTCTGACTCTACTACCTCCATTGCTCCATTAACTTATGAAGAATGGAAAGACATATATACTTTGAATCCTAGTTATCAGAGTGATTTATTCATACCACTGCACTTTCAAGAGCGGTTTGATCAAGAATGCCAGTCACTTCTTACACATGAGGCAAGTAATGATACAAACAATACTGAGGTATCTGGGTCTACAAATACTCATTTGACTATAGCAGAAGTTCTAGGCAACTCTCATCCCAACTAAGGACAACGAGTTGATTTTACTCACGTCCTGGATATGAGAGCTAACGATGAAACAGACTCTCATGAATATGAGTTCGACAGCTTATCCTATGCCACTTCTGATAGAGATGCGGATACAATAAATACATATGAAAACCTCCTCGACGTAGGTGAATGATCTAGTGTAGGGCCACATGAGTCTGACTCTCTAGATGTCGACGTGTTTTCTACTGTAGTTGTTAGGGATCAAAGAAATTCTAATATACCTTTGGAAGAGATCACTTTGGGTCTCAACTTACTTGTACATGCCTTTGATGACTATACCGTGAATGCACTTGAACCCATCGCGCCCCTTTCACTCCGCCACCCTGAGCTTATAGACTGGAACTCCACTTCCCCATCTAATGAAGTCCTCATGTTCCAAAATGATTATGCTCTTTCTTGTTACCTACACGCCATCGAACCTGTAACGTCTCCTACCAGCGAAGCAAGTGTTAACATGATTGAGGCTGATATCAAGTATCTTAGTCACAAAATAAAAAGAAAAAAAAATAAACGCTCTGATGGTGAAAACCACCTGGTGGTAGTATCAAAGACAAAAATAGTCAAAATAAATGATGTATCCAAAGGTGAAAACCTCTCTGAGGCACCCGAGGATGAGATACTTGATGTGCTTCCTAGTCATTTTTAGGAAAGATCATCTGTCCTCATTGAACCGACCCAACCTATCAACTTGGGTACAGAGGAAGAACCGCAAATCATTCACTTGGTAGAATCCTTATCAGCAGCTAAAAGAGAGGAATTCATCACATTCTTCAGAAAGAAAAAGATTAACTTTGCAAGGAAGTATTCAGATATGCCTGGATTAGACCCTAATCTAATCATGCATCATCTATCCATCGCACCAGGTGTTAAGCCTGTCAAGCAGAAAATTTGCAAGATGCATCCACACGTAGCTCTACTTGTTAAAGTTGAGTTAGAGAAATTGCTCAAAGCAGTGTTTATCAGAGTCATTGACTATGCAGAATGGATCTCCAATATTGTTCCAGTGTCCAAACATGACAAATCTATCAGAGTGTGCACGGACTTCAGAGACCTAAACTTGGCATGTCTGAAGGATGATTTTCTGTTACCAAACATCAATATGATTGTAGATATGACAGCTACATATGAAATGTACTCATTAATGGATGGTTTCTCTGGTTATAACCAGATAAAAATTACACTAGAGGACCAAGAGAAAATAGCTTTCACATGTGCTTGGGGCACCTTCTATTGGAATGTCATGCCCTTTGGACTAAAAAATGCTGGAGCTACATATCAGAGAGCAGTTACCACTATATTCCATGATATGATGCATAAAACTATGGAGGATTACGTGGATGACACTTTGGCTAAGAGTATGCACCACAACAAACATCTTGATGATCTGGGACCTATCCTAGACCGAATGGAACAATTTAGTCTCAGACTTAATCCTAAGAAATGCGCCTTTGGCATAACATCTGGTAAGCTACTTGGTTATATAATATCTACCAAGGGCATCAAAGTAGATCCTGCAAAGGTGCAAGCTATTCTGGAAATGTCACTGCCTAAGAATATCAGACAAATGAGAGGACTTCAAGGCCACCTACAGTCTATCAGGAATTTCATCTCTCAACTGGCGGATAAGTCGCAACCATTCACCAAGACTCTACACAAAGGTGTGACTTACCAATGGAATAAAGAATGTGATGAAGGGTTCACACAAATCAAGCAGTATCTTGCTAACCCCCCTATCTTGATGCCTCCCATTCATGGGAAACCACTTATACTCTACATATCTGCTACGGACACATCATTGGGTATCCTATTGGCTCAAGAAGATCAGCATAAGAGAGAAAGGGCCATCTACTACATCAGTCAGACTCTGGTTTCCTATGAAACAAAATATTCTACTATAGAGAAGGCATGTCTGGAAGTAGTGTTTGCTTCTCAAAAGTTGCGACACTATATGTTGGCTCATACCACACATCTGATTGCTAAGATTGATCCTTTGAAGTACTTTCTCAGTAAAGCTACCCTCACAGGTAGACTAGCCAAATGGGTCATGATTCGCAGTGAGTTTGATATTAAGTATGTTGAAAGAAAAGCTATTAAGGGCCAAGCGACAGCAGATCAGCTAACGGAGGCACCTCTAGTCGATCATCAACCATTACATATAGAATTTCCAGATGAGTCTATATTTTTTCTTACACACCGGTCATGGACTATGTTCTTCGATGGTTCATTTACCCAACAGGGGTCAGGTGCTGGAATCCTATTCATTACACCTCAAAGATACTCGTTACCAAAAGCATACAAAATGATGTTTCCTTGCACAAATAATATTGCTGAGTATGAAGCTCTCATCAACGGTATGAAGATCGCCCTAGAGTGGTGCGTGGATGAACTGAATATTCTTGGAGATTCTCAATTGGTCATCAATCAGGTCAATGACATCTCTCAGATGAGAGATTATAAGTTGATACCCTACAAAAGGATGGTTGATGATCTTAAACAGTATTTCACTCACATCACATTTTCACAGGTTCTGAGGGTAGATAACAAAGTAGCAGATGCCATGGCTATGCTTGCCTCTATGCTGCAAATGCCTGAAAATGATTTTTGACATGAATTCCTGGTGGAGACGTTATGCTACCCTGCCTATGACTCCCCTGAATCCCAGATGATCTGTTCTATCATAGGACATGACTCATCTCGCTACCACCACATATTCTCCTACCTACGTGACCAGATCATTCTGGACACTTACTCCTAGAATGAGAAACGTCACCTAATCCGCAGTGCTTCATGGTTTGTTATCATTGCTAATGACTTGTATAGGCATGGTCTAGATGGTACCCTCCTTATGTTTTTAGAACCTGATGAGTCCAAACAAGCATTAGTAGAGGTGCACGAAGGCATCTGTGGGTCACATTCTAATGGCCTGACATTGGCCCGCAAACTTATTAGAGCTGGTTACTACTGGCCAGATATGGAGAAAGAAGCAACGCAGTTTGCCAAGTCCTGCAAACAATGTCAATTACTTGGAAACTTGATTCACGCTCCAGCCAAGGAGCTGATTCCATTTATTACTTTCTGGCCATTCCAGTAATGGGCCTTTGATTTGGTGGGTTAGATCTACCCATCAGCTTCTAACGGACATAAGTATATCATTATAGCTATGGATTATTTTACTAAGTGGGTGGAGGCAGTCCCTCTCACCATTGCCAGTGGCAAAATACTAGCAATGTTTATTCTTAATTACATCATCTGCAGGCATGGTGTACCCTCAACGATTATCACAGATAATGGGGGACAGTTTAAAAATAAGGATTTGACAGAACTTTTCTCTAAGTTCAAAATTACGCAACACTGGTCTTCCATCTATTATCCTCAAGGTAATGGACAAGCGAAAGCTTCCAATAAAACAATCCTTAAGATCCTACATCGCACAGTACATAAATCCAGGCGAGACTGGCATCTCCAGATCAATCTAGCTCTTTGGGCATACAGGACCAGTATTAGAACACCAACAAGAGCTACACCCTATGCATTGGTTTATGGGGCAGATGTGGTGTTACCTATTGAGGTCAAGATTCCTTCTTTGTGAGTCTCTCTAAAAGGCCTCATCACTGATGAAGATACTAGAATATCTCGGCTACAAGAGCTAGAATTACTTGATGAACATCGCCAAGTGGCATTTGATCACCTCAGAGCATACCAAAAGAGAATGTATAAAATTTATAACAAGAAGGTCCGACCAAGAGAATTCCAAGCGGGTGATCTCATTCTGAGAGAGAACCCTAAAAATCAGCAACATCGGGTTCAGAAAGGCAAGTTTGAACCTAATTGGCTTGGTCCATATATTGTTACTATAGTGTTTGGGTCTGGTACCTATCAACTCTCTACTACTGAAGGAGAACAACTGAAAGAGCCCATCAACGCTCTTCATTTGAAGAGGTTCTATAGCTAAGACATCCTCAGTATGCTCGTGTATATATTAAAGTCCTGAAAAAATCCTAAAAATCTGAAAAAGTCCTAAAAAAATGATCATCTTAGTGAAAACCTAGCAATAGGCGCTTTGATGTATCTCCAAAAAAAAAATTATATATTCCAAAAATACAAAAAAATTGAAAAATTGAAAAATACAAAAAAAAAGAGAAAAAAGTGCCATTGATGAAAACTTGGCAAACAGGCGTCATGGTAGAAAAAAAAAAATTTATGCCAAGAAGGTGAAAACCTGGTAAACAGGCGCCTCTTGTTCCTCAATGCTATACCTATTGCAGTACCCCTTGGCTTCATGCATTTGCTTTCTCGCATTGTTGCTTTTCCTACTTTCATTTGCTTTTAATTCCTGTCAAGACACCAACTCACATGGATTGAAACTGGTTATACTCTCAAGGCAACCCTCCTAGTCTTGGGGGCATTGTCTTATTATCTTTTGGATCTACTTTGTGACACTCACCAGTGATTCTCACTGCGCCTGCCTACTGTCACTTAGCTTATACAGAGCTCTCTATTCTTGAGAATCTCTCTCTCATCAGTCCCCAGTGATTCTCACTGCGCCTACCTACTATCACTTAGCTTATACAGAGCTCTCTATTCTTGAGAATCTCTCTCGCATCAGTCACCAGTGATTCTCACTGCGTCTGCCTACTGATGTATAGCTTATACCATGATCACTTCATTTGAGCATCTCTCTCGTGTCAGTCACCAGTGGTTCTCACTGTGTCTGCCTACTGTTTCTATTCTATCGATATTTGTCACATCCATTCCAGTTGGAGTTATTCCCACACGCTCTATCTATCGATACTCAGTCTTAACGATTATACGCTTTAGTCTGTACATATCTTTTGGTCACTTTCGTGACACTCTGGTTCCTTTGCGAACCCTCCTGACTTGACATTTGATTCAGTGCTATACGCTTGGGGGAAATCACATCTCATTTTTCCTCACAACATACGTCAAGTCAGTCATCGTTACTTGGGGGCATGGGCCCCCCATTTCATCATATCTCTGGTTTACACCTGAGTCAGTAATCTTGTCACAAGGACAACTTTCTACTGACACAAACTGGTGTTTTTCAACACCATCATAACAGTGTCTTTCAACACTATCTTTGGACACATCTGTGTTTTTTAACACATATTGGATATCTCATACGTAAACATCTATCGATAACATTCAAACACAATGTGCGCACAAGCACAATGGTGTTTTTTAACACCTCATAAACAATCCACATTCGAAAAATTTAAAACAAGCTGAGCTATGCTTGAATATTTCTTTGTATGTTGTCTATTCTTATGGATTTCATTGACATTTTCTTTTTCTACTACTTGTTGGCATAGTCCCGATGATCTGGCAACGTAAAATAAATAGGGTGTATGTGATAAGAGCTCCCGCAATAAGGTGGAATAGCCTCACATCCCTCGATCTTGTTTATTTATACGCCATGGTGAGGTCAGTACTATCTCCTTGCTTGTTATTGCTATGTTTGTTATTATCTTGTTTGTTATTGATTTGTATGTTTATGCATGATCACACGCATGGTTATCCCGGCTTTGAATGCCTCGATGCTGGTGTACTCTTGCAACATTAACTAGAAACAATGTTCAGGTCATCTTGGCTTTTATGCCCTAGTGCTTACGTTCGTTTCCTACATTTTATCCGATGATAAGTCATATTCATATCCTTATGGTTGCATTGTGGTGCCAGTTTGGGTTGTATCGAGTTTGATGTTCCAAAAAATGCTCAATGATGATAAATATACGATGGGTCTCACAACCATGTTCTAGAATTACATCTTCATATTGCATCTAGCATGTTGGTTGTATTTCTGGTTTTGGCAGTTTTCCTGTTCCCTATCCTTTTCTCTACATTCTAGCGTATCCAATTTAGTTACCTCTTGTTCAGTATGGCTATCCTATGTCAAGTTTCAGGTTTTCAAGTTTGAACTTAGCCCCATTTGTGAAAACCCTGAAAACCCTAGGTTATCCAAGTGTTAAACGATGAATTAAACCCTAGGTCTTGGCACTTCTATTTTGAAGTTACTTTTTCCATTCATTAAAAGCATGTGTTTCAATTGAATCACCTTGTCGCGATACCCTGAGCGAATATTCCATATGTCTTCCCAACTTTGCATTTTCCTTGTGTCGCGTAGTCTCGTTTAACTTCAGAATATTCCTTCATTGTTACGAGACTCAGTGATTTCTTTATGTCGGGTAGTCATAGAATAACTATGTCACAAAGCTTTAAAAAGGAGGGACCCACTGCTTTGTCAGGTGATCGCAGGAGATTCTTAACGGTTAACAGAATGTTCCCAAACTTTGTGATTACCTTTTTTTCGTGTTATCGCTAGATCAAGAAAAAGTTAACAGTTAAGTCAGGCCTTCAGTCGCGTGATCTCAGAAAGGAACAGTGGTTAAGGGATTTTGATTCAGACTTCGCGACTGACTATTTGAGGTTTGCAGTAATGACTTAGTCGGGATGTCGCCAGAGCAAGATGATGACACAGTTCTCCAGTATGCAGTAAGTGAACAAGTGATCGAGTGACATGTGTCAAAAGGTGGGTGGATGTTTAAAGGATTTTCGCATGGTCGCGAGAAGGAGAAAATGGATTCAGTGACAATGAGACTAAGGTGTGTTGCCCTCAGTCGCAGAGTTTGAGAATGATTTAAGGGCATTCAAAAATATCTGGCGATTAAACGAAGGCCGTTGGATAAAAGGATCAGAGGATCTAACGGTGGTCATGAAGTCTGAGAAGAAAAGTGCCCCAAGGGAAAAGTCCTCCTGACTTAGCGATTAGGGTATGTTGCGTAGTCGTCAGAAGTCAGAAGGGGGCGCTTATAACTTGTTAAGGTAAAATCAAATGCTCAAGACTTGATTCCCTGACTGGGCAACTAAGCATTGTCGCATAGTCTTGAAATAGAATAAAAGCACTCAGCGACAGGGAGATAACTATGAAGGTTAAGCATAACGGCAAGTCGCAGGGTCTCTGAATGAAAGATGAGTTAGTCTTAACTCCGCACGACTATGATTTCAGATGTGTCGCCTGATCGCCAAATTGTAACTTGGGTCAGCCAAGGTTATGAAGGCACATTGTCGCCAAGTCTTGAGATGGAACCATGGTTAGTAAGAGAAACCCATGACAAAGAGACTTAATGCAGTCGCATGGTCGCCTAATCACAAAATCTGAAAAGCGGCGGCAGTTTTTTCAATGTGACAGTGTAAATCCCTCGACAACCAATCACAGGCTTGTATTTTGATCACTGTGCAAAAAGAGTAGCTGAGATGTAAGATAGATAATGAATCAGAATGTGACATGTCAGCTCTTTTAAATGTTTTATGATTACTCTGAGGATTCATATTTGAAAATTTGATTTCTTGTCAACTTTGGAAACTACAGCTAGGTTTTTGCTCAAGTTCACAGCATGTCAAATTTATGACAGAACTGATGTTTTTGAATTATGAGTTGTGTACTCTGAATGATGGCTATAAGGAGTTGATTGTGCATTCATTCTCATCCACCGTGTTTTTAGATTTCAGAGCCCAAGTTGCTAAGTTTTTAGAAGAGAGATATTATGTTCAGCTTGCAGTGTTTCCAGAGTTGATCAGAGAGTTCTAAATTGCAGGAAATTATGCACAGAATGGTCAGCTGATTTCAGGAATAGATTTTTTTCAATATCGGTTAGAAAAAAGAGATTCAGGTTGTTGCAGACATGAGCGGAGCTGTGAGTGTTTCTTCAACAAGTGGAGGGAGTGGAGAGGAACAGAAAGGAAAAGCAAGTTTCTCTGATGAGTTTCTCCGTCTCCTTCCTGGTTCAACGCAGAATAAGAAGGCCAATGCAAGTGTCCTCCTGGATGAGTACAAAAACATTCGAGATGCTGTGACCCCAGGCACAATAGGTTACTCTCTTTTCAATTACTTCTATAAAAAATTTGATAAGCCCGTCCCAGTGTCAAACCCTTGGACATGTGGTCTAGCTAGGTTACTTGTTCCTGATGTTTTCTTAGATGTAGACCTATTTCTAGACCTAGCCAATCACTATGATGTCTTTACAAAGACCATTAAAAGGGATGATGGCACTGCCCTACTAATATTAAACAGGAACTCATTCATGCAAGCCTTTGGCTTATTCAGCACCATGTCTACTAAAATTGACATGACAAAGCAGGAGAAGAGGTATAGTTCCAAGCCTGGTATTGCAAAAGGCTTATTGCAGAAGCATATGCCAAAAGAATTGAAAAATTATTTAGGTCCTATGGCTGAGCCATATCCATATTATTATAAGGATCTACACTTCTACATTAAGTATAATTCTTATGCCCTATGTAGAGTGCTAGGGATAGATGGAGATGTAGAGAGAATCAGTGCTGGCATCTTGATGATGGTATTAGACTTGCAAGAGGTGCATTCAAGCACCAACTATGATTACATATAGCATATAATTGACGAGATGCATGAGGGTTTTGTTGCAACCCAGAAGAGACTAAAGAATCCCAAGGAGAAGGAGCCTAAGTTTTTGCATTACTCAGTTTTGATGCTCCTTCTCTTATACTTCAATTTTTTAATCATGGATGTTCATAATCTGACTCCTCAGAGATTCTATCAAGAAGCACCAAATCCTATCCAATTTTGGGTCAGGGTTTGGAATTATACTTCTAGGGATTGTGATTACTATGCCTTTCAAAATTGGATTGTATATCCAATTGTGCAGAGTTTGGGGACAAGCAGGACTAGAGTCCCATTAAAGATCATACAGTTTCTTAGGCCCTATGAGTATGCAGATAATTAGCCTGGAAATCATAATTGGGGTGATTTCTTCTTGGAGGAGAATTCCACCATTATTAGAGTATATGGGTGTATTCACCCACCTCATTTGTTACCATATCATATGCCTGCAAGAGTAGCTGCAATGGAATTCATTTGGCAGTTGATGTTAACAGATAATGAGCACTTTGCACAGCACAAAAAGGGGACTATAACCCCTAGGCAATTCAAAATTTCCAACTTTACAATTGGCAAGAATGCCATTGATAAAGTGAGTCAATGGTTGGAGAAGTACAGAATGGGGGTAGCCCCTTATAGGTACATTGACCCAGAGGGCTTCATGGCAGGGGTTAGGAAGTTGTATACTCCTACCATCCCTAATACCAATGTCCACTGTGAATGCATAGAAGAAGATGCAACAAAGAACAATTTGGATGAAGATGACATTCATATGAGAAGATTGAGAATCTAGGAGTTGTTGAAGCTGGAAAAATAAATAAAAAGAAATGGGTTGTCCTTTGGGGGTTTTTACCCTGATCTCCCCTATTTTGATAGGATCAAGGCCATGATAGATAATTATTATGTGCTTGTAGAGCAACTAGATACAATCCTGGACAAGAAAGGTGCTCAGTCACCTGAGCACTCAGAATCAGAATATGAAAGTGGTGATGACAGTGATTATGCACATCTTCCCATGCATCCTTCACCACAACAAGCCTCAGGATAAGAAATGGCTGAGATCCCAAAGTTGTAGGGAGCAGAGGGTCACATTATAGATTTGACAGTTGCTACTCAGCCTGATGATGTAGAGGAACCTGCTGCAAAGAGGCAGAAATTGGAATTAGGGCAGCCTTCAGTAGAAGGACAAAGTAAGAAAAAGGATAAGGCTAAGGCCTTAGTGACTGGCACCAGGTTATATGATCATAACCTGAGAAAAGTAATCAGAGAAGGTAAGAAGAAATGGCCTGACCCAGAAGATGAAGTGGAGATACCACTTAGGGCCTGCGTAGATGAAAGATTGTTTAATCAGCAAAAGTTTCTAGATGATGACAGCTTTGTAAAAATAGAGGAGTTTAAAGACTTCCTAAGGTGGCACAAAATAGAGTAGCTCAAGTCCCAATTAACTATGGATGGGAAAAAAATAATTACAAATGAAGCACTAGTGGCCTTACAGAATTATGATCCTGAGAATGAGGACATTTCCCCAGAGGATGCCAGGAAGATGGTGTTGGGAAGTGAAATATTATTGGCTGAAGGATGGGACTTAGCATCTGCTTTCATTATAGACCAAATCATAAAGCAGCCAGATCTTAAAATGGCCAGTGAAGTCCAGGTAGGAGAGATGATAAAAGGATTTGGGTATAGCCCAAAATCTTAGAATTTTGCAATATGGAGTCTAAGCCCAAAAGACCAGAAGCCCCAATTAGTGAATATTCAGGAAAATATGGTGGGGAATCAGATGGTGTGGTCTGTACAAAATATAGGGGACTTAAAAATCTCCCAAATTATGACACACTGGGCTCAATTGAATGAGGACAAGACAAAACAATTGTCTGAAAGGTACACTACTCTGTTGAAAGAAACAAGTGCCCTGTCTAAGGACAGAGACATGTGCCACATACAACTATACCAGAGGGATTAGTTGATCAAGACATTGACAGATGAATTGTAGGCAAAGCCTGAGGTAGTGTATGTACCTGCACAGCCACCACCAATGCAGATTGATGATAAGCCTAAGTCAGAGGAGGTTGTGGAACAAAAGGTGGATGAAGAGAAGGGAAATGCAATTGCTTTGAAGGCATTAAAAGGCATACTACAACATAGAATTGAGATTCTAAAAGATAAAGCTGATGTTGTAGTCAATACATATAATAAGTTGCCAGCATTGCATACTGAGGTAATGGGGTTCCTTGATATTCTAAACCCTTACTTCACAAAGTGGTCTGCTAGGGAAAATTTATTTGAGAAGTTATCATCTTTACAAGCCATAAGACCAGATTTTCCTCCAATAGTCACTGAAGTAGAAGATGAGATCAAAAGAGTCAATATTGCTCTCTCATTCTTTAAAGAAAAATTAAATTAGATAGAGGTTAAATTGAGCCTCTTTTCAAGTGATTTTAATAAGTTTATTCCTTCCTTAAGGGGAGATGATGACAAAGTAAAGGCTGTAGATTCTTGGAAGAGTGAGTTTGACACAAAGATGCCTAGTGAAGAGGCATTTCTCTTGTGAACTGAGATTGATATAGAGGGATTCAATAAAATATTGGATGAGGCCTTCAAAGCAGAGACAGATATCAACAAGTTCCTACTTGATGTCAAAAACATCACAGATGCTAGATGGGGCAGGCAAAAGGTGTAGGTATAGAGTACTCAGGACTTCAAGTGGCTATCAGATGATGAAGTAAAGGCTTGGGAAGTTATGACTACACCAAAGAAAAAGAAGCCTGTAGTAGAGGAAGAAATTTTGGACGATGAATAAGGTGAACACTTGGCACTGCACTGTTCAAAGACAAGAAGGACAGTTATTACAAAAGGAGAATGTAGGTGAGTAGGTGAGCACAACTATCTAGACTCAGCATAAATACTACCAGCTACTATCTACAAATCTGATTGCAGTCGCTAGATCGGGAGAAGAACAAGAAATATCTGTTTATATCTTTTTGACTCGGTCCTTTCACCGCTTCTTCTCTCTCTTTCTTTTATCTCTCTTGTAGCTTTAGGGTTAGTTTTTTATGACCATCCGAAGCTTGTTGCATCCTTAGGGGATTCCAAGATGGTCATAAAACCTATATATAGCAAAAGAGTTATAATTGTTAAGGGTCTTTGATGTTAGAACATTTTGGAGAAGAGATAATATATTGTAGAAATCAGAGGTTCTGAATTGCTGTCTATCTTTTGAAGCTATATAATCTTTCATGTATGGAAAGTTGGATCATATAAATAATATACAATGTAATTTTACTCTCTTCCAATGCTGTCTCTTTATTCTTTGTGTGTGCTCTTCTATGTTAAGTTTATAAGGTATTCTGAAGCATTCTGGTTATTAGGTAACCATCTAATTGCTTGCAAGTTTCTTTTAAGGAAAGAACTAAGTTTTGTGAGTAGTTTCAGGGAGCATACTGCTTTGTTTAAAGATTTGATGCAATAGTTTTGAGGTGACAGGATAACTTGTAAGGCAATTTATCTTAATTACATGTAATCTGTAAGGCAGTTTACTATATTTTGTTTCTGTGAGGTCTTAGCTTATTTTGACTCTGTAGCCCAAAGGATAGGCACTGGTTCAGAAATTAGTCTGATAACTTATTATTGTCCAAGTTATTTCAAGGTATCAAAACCAAATTTTAAATAAATACTCTTTTTACTAAGAACAAACAAACTAAACTTGTTAAGGACCTATGTCAGCAGGACTGTGTCCATTATAGTGATTCCTTGGAGAGTGAATCAACTAGGTTATCCCTCCTAAAAGAAAAGGAAGAAGGATGAGAATCCTTGTATTACTGATTCTTGTTATGCTTATTACTATGGTTTTTATGGTTATATCTTGCATCTGGTTATGCGTGGTCATTTGTAAGGTGATTCATAGGTTGGTTTAACAGAGATACATAGCAAATCAGTGTCCACAATATAACATACTATGTAAACAGCAATCATAAAAGGTAAAACCTGCCTGAGTATATGTGGAGCTCAAAAATGAAGAAGGACCTTATCCAGTCCTTAGCAATTAGGCTTTTCTTGTTCCTGAATCAGTATTAGAAAGCATGGTGTTCAAGTAGTAATTTCAAGCACTGTGGTTCATGCAAGAAAAATCCCTAACAAATTGGCGACTCTACTGGGGATAGAGAGTGTAATGTCTTGAAGAAGTATTCAGAAATCTCTTGTGTGTTAAGATCTAAATTTTTACAGAATTCCAGTTGGTGTTGTCATACTAACCCTTGGTAGTTATTCATTCATCCCAATTTATTAGGCGGTGACTCTAAAAGGAAAATCTCTGAGATTAGTGCAAAATTAATAAATGTCTTACAGAATGAATACTAGGTCAAGAGTAAGAACTGACCCAGAAAGGGTATTGAATGAAGGAATCCCATCGACCTCAAGAGTTGGAGCCTCTTGGAGAAAAAAGAAAAATCAGGTTGATATGGATGAAACTCCTTTAAAAGGTGAAGAAACAAATATCAGAAATGATAAGAATACTGTTCAGCACTCTCATGATGGAAACACTTCAAATTATGAGGAGGCTGTTGAAAGAGTATTGGATACTCCTACAGTCACTTCTACTTCAAATGAAAGAGAAGATATTACTACACCTAGTTCAGATTCAGAAGATGACCCTTCTGATATGTTGGATAATGAAGAGAAGTTTATATTGAAGCAGCTTGCCTTAGTTCAACAAATGAAAAAGGAAAGAGAAATAAGAAAGAAAAGAAGTGATCATAATGCTCTTGATAACAATAGAAAAATACTTCCAAAACACCAAACTGAGAAAGAGACAGAGAAGTCTCAGAAAAGTAAAGAAATACCCTTCACTCATAAAGATTCTATTCTGCAAATAAATAAGGGTAAACAGAAGATGGGTGAACATAGAGATCAAGAAGCTAAATTTCAGAAGCCTATGGTTGAACAAATGACAAAACTAGAAATTGATTTAGAGAAGCTAAGAATTGAAAAAGAAACTATGGAAAAGATGTTGGAAAAGGCCCAAATGGAATCTGCCACAATTGAAATGAAGAAAAATATTGATTTTTTACAATCTTCAAAATATTCTTTTTCTAGACCAGAGAATAATACATCTTCTAGAGGAAAAGCTACTATGGCTAAAGAAGATGATAGTATGCAGAGAAAACCATAGAAAAATGAGAGGTACAAACAATTTGATTTTGTTGGTATCCCTAGATACCCTAATGCCTTTCCTAAAGATGTAGGTGATATAGGAGAAAAGCTCCCAAAGTTTGCTGGTAATAATGTGATTTCTTGTGAGGCACACTTAAGAAAATTTATTGACTTTGTTGATGACTTAAATATCACCCATGAAGATGTACTAATGAAACTATTTGTTTAGTCCCTTGTTGAAGATGCAAGAGAATGGTTTAGGAGCCTAGCTAATGGCTCTATTGTTTCTATGGATGAGTTGATTGAGTTGTTCAAAGATCAGTATGGAGATAAGACAAATAAGGGCTTTTTATTGAATGAGTTCAATAATATCAAGAAAAATTACAATGAAGAGGTTACAGAGTTTAACACAAGATTTCAAAGAGCTATGCATAAATTGTTTCAGAAGATAAAGCTAGATGAAGAAGTTTGTTTAGAAACTTATTTAAATGATTATGATTCCAAAATGGGATATGCTCTGAGAGATAAAAACCCTAGGACACTTACTGATGCTTATAAGATAGCAGTCAATATTGAAATGAATAGAAGAGTGTCTGGTAAGTTGAATAGGAGAGATGATCCCAGGTTTAGTAAGAGCAATCTGAAAGAACCAGAGTACAAGGAATATAGAGCTCCTTAAAACAATAAACCTCTTTACAATAACACTTATAATCCTCAGAACAGAATGCAAAATCACCCATATGGAACTCAGTTCAAAGATGGAAAGCCTGTTGGTGCACCTAAGAAAAAAAGAACAGATAATAACACTCTAGACCCTCTTCATAGAAATTTAGTCCATTTCTGCAATGAGGAGACTTGGTGTGAAGCTTGTGATGCCCCTCATAATCCTGATTTTTGTGTTATTTCCCTAGATCTAAAAGCAAATGAGGAACAAGAAAATGATGAAGGGGAACAGTGTGATCATAGTATGATGAACGCTTATTCATGTCATGATACTAATTCAAACAGTGAAGAGGAAAATCATGATTCCTATGTTTCACAAAGGAGGGTTGAGAATCACCACCAACAGGTCTTATCTTACAGTGAAGTGGATGAGATTGATGATGATATTAGATGCTATGCTCAAAATAGCCAAGAAGTTCCACTCATAAGAAAAGCTTCAGATGAAGAGAAGGCTAGAATTACTACTGAGTTAGTGAGTAAATCCAGAAGCAATTACCATTTAAGAAACAGGGTGGTAGGTGGAACTGGTAGCCAGCCCTCAAGTGTTTTCATTAAGGACAATAAACCAGATACTAAGTACATTCAGAAAAAAGAAGAACCTAGAGAAAATGTAAATAAACATAAGGTCAAGGTCATCACAAAAACTGTGCAGTCAGATGTTGCACAAGATGAAAATGACAAGGGCCAAGAAAAGATTGTTCTTGTTCAAAAGATAGAAAATAAAAGGTTGAAAGAACAAAAGAAACACAGTGAAGATAATGAAGTTATCATTGATAAGTCAAAACATTCAGATATTTTTTATACTCCAGTTGACATGGGTCAATGTTTGTCTTAGATGATAGTTAAGGTACCATTTCCAGAAATGATGAGGATCAAGGAACATAAGGAAAAGGTGATGTCATTATTAAATAGTGTACCTATAATGAAGGTCCAAAACTCAGTAGATATATCTGAGAAGCCACTTGTCAAGGGAAGTGAGGATGAGATTTTGACATCTGAGATTCCTCAAATATTTCTTAATGATAATTCTTCCCCAAAGGTGGTGGACCCATTTTTTCTGTCATTAATAATCAATGATAAAATGCTCAAGAATTGTATGATTGATTCAGGAGCTTCTAATACAGTTATGCCAGTTGAGATCATGAAGGCAATGGGGCTACAAGTTGATACACCTCATGGCAAGTGTAGAGCTATGGATTCCAGAGAAGTCCCTGTAATTGGTACCATTGAGGCCATGCCCTATAGACTGGCACTTTGTCCTGATGTAGTAATGACTATGAATGTTCTTGTGGTTGATATACCACCTCATTATGGCATGTTATTATCAAGA
>MU226984.1:1064492-1075137 GCA_018584345.1 Thuja plicata | reverse complement strand
TGTCTCACCATTTCAATCAGCACAATCATATCACTTGGATATCTTGGTAGCTTCAAGGGGAATCCATCAAAGGCTGCAAGATGCAAATAAGAAAATGATGAGAAATGAATGAAAAAATTCCCAAACTGGCTAATGGCCTCCATCGCTTCTGGGCTGAATCTCCGTTCAGGGCATCCCTACAATTCCCTGAAAATTCTCATAGTGAAAGCATCATTCACTCAGACGTAATCTCCATAGCTGTTATGTAATTGCAAACATGGGTAAAATTTGTAGCATTTAACATTATCTGGGAAATCTTCCAATCTCGGAAGACCTGGCCATATTTGCAGTGATGCCAACATATAGATGAGGAAAGAAGACATATAAAATGTATTGTAGAACTTTGCGGCGCGGAGGACATTGGACAGAGTTTCACTTACCTCCTGAGCCCAATCAACATATTGTGTACCTGAGCATATTACTTGTACTATAAAGAAGTAATGCTCAATGAAATTTAGGGCTTCAACTTCACCTCTCATTTTGTGAATGAGTACTAGAATATCAATAATTTTGGGCTTAAGGTCCGATCCAAATAGAGTCTTCGGCACCTTACCTTTAGCGCCTCGCGGCTTCTGAAACCATGAGTGCATAATTTCTTTCCTCCACACCATCTTCTTCACAAAAAACTCAGAAACCACGTGCGATACTGTCAAATTGGAGAATTCATCCCGCTCAGGTACCCAGAAGCAATTCACCACTGTCTGACGATCAATAGATAGAAGCACTATGTCATTTGGCAGTATAATCTGCCTGGTGTCTAGGTTGTAATGGTTGATACATTCGTATATCAATTTTGGGGCTTGGACGGCCACTGGAAACCTTGCCACTTCAATCAAACCAATTTCTCTAAGCTTCTCTGTTATGGAGTGAATTGGCTCTGCTTTCAGTCTTTTCTGGAGATCATGCATATAGTAAAATCACAAAGAAGTATCTATAAGATTCTGCAGAGTGGTTTTAATGCCATTCAATCCGTCAAAACCGGAGAACCTAGCAGCCATTTTGCTATACAACAATAAGGGCCTTCGAACACAAGATATAAAGCTCAGAGTTAAGCTGCTACAAATGCAAATGGGTTGTGCGAAAAAATTGAATGGCAGCAAAGAAGAAACAGTGATTTGAAATACTGTTCACATTTTTGGCTTTATAGAAATCTAAATGTCACTGTCGATTTTCAACATTCGCGCCACACGAGTGAATTTATGAATAAACCTATTAACACCATAAATGAGAAGCCCTAACGGATACCTTGAAGTCTTTTCACTATTCCCTTTGCCCTAACAGAAACATTTTCATTAACTGCACTTACTTTTCCATTTTCCTTGAGCTTGCAAAAAATCAGTAACGGGGTGCTTTTCTTTGCTTGCAAAAAATCCCTCTACAGGGGAGAATTCCGCTTAAAAGGATTCCGCTTAACACAAGACTACATTTCTTTCCTTTGCGGAAAATCCCTCTATGAGTGAGAACGCCGCCGTGGAGAATGCAATTTTCAATTCTCCGCAAATACTTTTATTTTAATATCCGGGTCAACATATAAGCCTTTTTCTCCTCCCTGGAAAATTGAAAAAGTGCTTCAAAACCCGCTGTGGGGTCCACCTCGTTATAACTAAGCTTGCGTAAAATTGCCTGAGAGGTGTGAAATCCGCAACACGTGAAAACTTCTCTTCTTTTCTCTCTTTGCGGAAAATTACCTTCTCAGGTAGAATTCCGCCACGGAGAAGCTGAAACTTAAAATCCCGCCGAGCTATATCTTCCTCATTTCAACACCAAATTGGATGCAGTTTTCACCAATATGATCGTAAAACATCAGAGAACGGATCTAAGATTTCAAAAAGTGAAGATCATCCACTTTTAGGGACTGTGAAAAATGTATTGAAGGCGTACGTATGCTGTAGTGTCGCACCATCATATCAGCAGTAAATTGCTCAACCAAATAGCACGACTTCCATGTTTCATAGCCCATTCTGCTCAGCCTTTCAATAACCATGCTTAGATCTAATGTCATTTGAAGGATATCAAGAATAACTCCTCACATCTAAGATCACAGCTTTGTCACTGCATCATCTATATGAAGAGCCTTCTCTGATTTCTTATGAATGCTTGGAAATTATTATTCCCAATCATTCTTCTGCTTGAAAAAGATCATCAATAGGAGCACATTATCCTTGCCAGGTTGGGATCTATAACCTACCCAAAGCAATGAAACTCTGATAACCACCCACCTGACATAAAACAAGATGGCAAAGGAAGGGAGAACCCGGCAAGGACTTCCTGTCCTAGAGAAGACTTAGACCTAGACATCAGACTGACCAGACCAACATGACATGACCATACTATGACTTTTAAATCTTCCACTTTTTTGAAATGGCTACATGTTTAAAAGTGGAGGCAACAGCTGGCTCTGACTGGGGACTTGGGTATATTATACCCAAGCAAGGGACCTAGTATCTCTGGTTTCACAATGAATAACAAAAGGCGGCAACGCAAGAACACCAACAAAAGCAAGAAAAACAGGAAAGGAACAAAGCAAAGGAAAGGAAACTAACCTAAGGAACACAAAGCAATAGAATGAAACTATGGTACATTACAGGGGTTACCTGCTTTCAATCTGCAACTTGATAAAGCTTCAAATCTTGACCATTGAAGGTCAGTGATAACACTTCGCCATCTTGATATGCCAGTTTGAAAGAATTGTTATCAAATGCCTGGTGGATTATGAAAGGGCCTTTCCACAGGGAATCAAACTTATTATGCATCCCTTTGGGAGTGCTTCGCTTATCCCACAATAATACATTGTCGCCCACCATGAATTTTTGTGGTCTTTCCTTTCTGTCAAATAGCTTCTTCACTCGCAGTTGATGCTGAGTGATATGATCTACTATCTCCACTCTCTCTTCTTCTAATTTTGTCAGATATAAGATCCTCTTCTCTAATCCATCCCTGAACGTACCATCTTCAATCACCTTTCTGAGCTTGTTGGTAGCCAATTCTAGAGGCAATGGAAGGCTCGCTTCAGTGCCATAAACCAACTCAAAAGGTGATACACCAATTGCTCTCTTTGGCATCACCCTGTCTACCCATAACACCTCATGCAATTTTTTATGCCAGTTTCTTTGATTATCTTCCACCAGCTTCTTAATAATATTCACCAAATTCTTATTGCTGGATTCGGCCTGGCCGTTTCCCTGTGGGAAGTAATCTGAAGAATGGCTAACGATAATTCCATATTCAAAACAAAAACTGGTAATCTCGACTGATGAAAAGTAAGCTGCATTATCCATTACTAACTTATTCAGAACACCAAACCTGACCAGTATATTTTCTTTAAGAAACTCACATACCACTTCTGAAGTTGTCCTCTTCATCACTTTAGCTTCCACCCACTTGGTGAAATAATCAGTGGCAGTTATTATGTATTGATGACCAGCGCTGGAAGCTGGATTAATTGGGCCGATGAAATCGAGACCCCATTGTTGGAAAGGTTCATCTATCACAACTGGTTTTAGCGGGAGAGCAGCTAACTGAGGACGTCCCAAAAACATCTTGCATTTCTCACATTTCGCTACCCAAAAATAGGCATCCTTGAACATCCCTGGCCAGTAGTAGCATTGTCTTAAAATTTTGAAAGATGTAACTGAGGATGAGAAATGTCCTCCGCAGGCTTCGTCGTGAAAAGTCTTCAGCAGCTTCTCTTGTTGCTGTTTATCTACACATCTGAGGAAAGTACCATCAATCGCCTTCTTAAACAATTTATCATCCCAAACTACGTATTTAGCAGCCTTTAATTTTAGCTCTCTTCTCTGTCTCACCGTCAGGCCGTCTGGGCATTCTCCGTATGTGAGGAAGTAAACAATATCTTCGAACCATGTATCTTGGAGTCCTACTGCCAAGACCAACTACTTTTCTTTGGATTCCTTTGTTTCTTCCACGATCTTGTTTTCCGCGATTGCTATGCATAAAGCATTTCCCCTTACCAGCTTGGTGGGCTTAATCTCGATGTCGTATTCCTGTGTCTTTTCTATCCAAGCTCCTCAAGCATTGCAACCCACTTCTTTCTATTTCAACACACTTTTCACTGCTACGTCTAGGACATACACCATAGAATGTGAATGCAAGATGTAGAATTGGAATTTTTTCAATGCTTTAACTACCGCAAAAGCATGTTTTTTGATCTGAGAGTATCTTAATTCATGATTCTTTAAAGGAATGCTCATAAAAGCTATAGGAGCCTGAACTCCTTCATCGTTACTTTGCATAAGTATAGCTGATAGAGTGTGTTTGGAAGCATAACAGTAGATGATGAAATCCCACCCATAATTTGGATGGCTCAACACCGAAGCATTAGCAATGGCCTCTTTGATGTTTTGGAAAGCTTGCTCCCTGGTTCACTCCATTTAAATTTTTCATTTCCCTTCATCATATCTACAATACATTGAGTTATCTCCGCAAAATCTGGTACAAATCTCCTGAGAAAATTGACTTGCCCAAAAAAATGACTTCACTCCTGTTCTGTTCACTGGCAAACTCAACCTTTGAATAGCCTCAACTCGCTCTGGGTCGATCCTGATTCCTTCTTGGGAGACTATGTGACCGAGGAGCTTTCCTTATGTTACACAGAACACAGATTTCTTTGGGTTGAGGGAAATTCCATGCTCCCAGCATCTTTGCAAGACTTTCCTCAAATCTTCTATGTGGTCTTTTCTTTTCTTTGAAAATATGGTGAGATCATCCAGATATATCCCTATGATCTGATTCATCAGATCAGCAAATTTTTTTCTCATGCATCTTTGAAAAGTAGCTCCGGCATTAATCAGACCAAAAGGCATCCTGTGGTATGCGAATGTATCCCAGGGGGTCGTGAACGTTGTCTTGTGCTGATCTTTCTCCTCTACTTCAATCTGGTTATAGCCCAAGAATCCATCGAGCATGGACATCATCTCGGATCCACCCACCGTTTGCAGTAAATGATCCATATTGGGAAGGGAAAAATTATCTTTAAGGGACGCCTGATTTAGGTTACAAAAATCAACGCAAATCCTGATTTCTCTGTTCTTTTTTTGAACAGGCACTATATTAGCCACCCAAGTAGAGTGATGAATTGGGTAGATAATCTGAGCATTCAGCATTTTATCCACCTCTCAGAATATGGCGTCTGCTATCTTTGGATTATAATTCCTCTGCTTCTGGCGAAAAGGGACGGCATCTGGCTTCAGAGGAATTTGATGTTTTACTTCTCCGCCTTTATAACTCTTCAAGTCTTCATAACTCCAGGCGAAGACATCTCAATACTCTAGAAAGAGTTGCTTGGTGGCTTCCCTCTCTTTAGATGAACAACATTTGCCAATGTTGATCATCTTGGGGTCGTCCGGATCCTCGATGTTCACCCCTTCATACTCACCAGTAGTGGGCCCTTTTTTTGTCCTCTTCTGCTTTATATAAGCGTCGTGCCTATTAAACAGCTTTTCCAAAGACACAAAATAAGGTGGGATGATATCACCTTGTAGCTGAATTGCTTCATCTTGCTTTTCCTGAGATTCGTGGCTAGAATCTTCTTTATCTTCTTGGTTCGTGTGGTGCTTAGAGGTAGTCTTGTCGCTCTCCAAGAACAACTACAAGCTCTTGTCATCCTCAAAGACTTGCCAAGAGTCTGTATTGTTTGGAATAGAATCTCTATAGATAATCTCAATTTGATACTTCTTGTCTTTGAACTCTGGATGAGGCAACAATAGAGAGGCTGAAACTGCTAGGGAATCAGCCTTGGAATTCAACTCTCTCGGTACCGCTTCAATGGAGAAGGAATACAGACCTTTAATTTCATCCCAGACTCTATTTCTGTAATTCTTCAATCTGTGATTCTTGACAGAGTATTGTTTCCTAACCTGTTTCACAATGAGCTCTGCGTCGCCTCTAGCCTTCAGCAATTTTATCCCTTTCTCTTTTGCTGCTACAATTCCAAGTAATAGAGCTTCATATTCCGCGGTGTTATTGGTATTCCCGAATTCCAATTTAAAGGCCATAGGCTCAGGTTCACCTTGAGGAGAGATCAACACGACGCCCGCACCGGATCCTGATGAAGAACAGCTTCCATCAAATTCCAGGGTCCATACACTGGTAAGGTTGCTGCCTTCACATGAAGTTCTTTCATCTGGACTTTCACTTTTTTCTTCACTCGGAGATTCTTCAGTGAACAACATGTAATTGCTGAATTCTAACTCTTGGTAGAGTATCTGGGCTTTGGGATCATCAGATTTCAAGACGGTGAATTTAGCTTTTTCCTCAGGCTCCAACTTAACCTTCTTGTTTCCAATCGGTATCGTAGCCTAAGACCAATCCAACTTTATCTCTCCTCCCAACTCTCTACAGAAACTTCTACTCAGGAGGAGGCCATAACTTGCCGGGATGTCTGCCACTAGGATGGTCAATAAGAGCTTCTTTTCAGGGTGAGAGGCCAAAGCAACTTGGGCATCTTTAATTTGTCCTAGCAAGGGGACCTGTTTATCATCCATTGAGTAACATTTCCCGTACACCTTTGTGAGGCTAAGACCTAAGGCTTTGGCCACTGAATAGGGCATGACATTGTCCGACGCTCCAGAGTCTATTATACAGTTACTTAGCTTACACCCGTTAATGTATAATGAAACATAGAAGGGGTCGGGCTTCTGCCCAAGAGAAGTTGCTAACATAGTATATTATTCTTGATGAAACAAATTAGCTGTTAATGTTTCACCCTCCTCTTCTATAGTCACATTGTTGTTCAAACTTGAGACATTCCCCTTACATCTCTCCACTAGTCTTTTTAATTCCAAGGATGTGAAGCTAAATAATCTATAGGAGAAATCTGAATTTTTGCTTCTTCACAAAACTGGATAAAATCAAAAGGTGTTTTATCCTTACCCGTTTGAGAATTTGAGGCTCCTTGATCAGCATGGGCATTTCTCATGGAAGGAACAGAGTCACCTTTGAGAGGTTGGCTTGAAGACTGGTTCTTCAACTTCTGCCCCCGGGTGAGTACTTGATACGACGTCCCGTCAATGGTAGCATAGCATTCACTTGTGGTTTCAGAGTCAGAATTATACTCCACATATAAATTTCCAGAGTCGCCATTGGAGTATGTATCCAAATCTGCACAAGGAGCTGCTACATTCAGCTCATTAGTGGCTAACAACTGCATCATACGGACGGTTTCTGGGCAATTCTCACCGTCATGATTTGTATTCAAATGAAACACGCACATGTTCCCTTTCTTAGGTGTTGCCTCGATCTACAACCTAGGCTGAGGACCTGTAAGCTGCGGAAACTTATTATTTGCACCTCTTCCTGGCATATTCTGAAAATTTCGTTGATAAGAGTTGTTGGAACTAGGTAACTGCTTCTTCATTGCGACTAACTCATTTGATAACTTCTGAAGCATCTCGTCAAATGATGAAGTGTTGCTGGAACTTCCTTTGGTTTGAATCTCTCTTTTCCACTTTCCCGCGGTGATCAAGTCATCTTCGCACTCAATGGCTCTCCTTTGTGTGTCTGCTAGATCGGCAGGGCGTGCCCGCCTTAAATCATAATTAACATCCAAAGGCATCACACTAATGAAGAATTTCTTGAGATTACCGGCAGTAGGCCTAGCAACAGCGGGAATTCTACTGGTAATTTTGTTAAAGCTGGCTACAAAATCCCTCATACTAATGTGAGGTTGCTTCTTGATGGATGCCAGTTGTGTTAACAGAGCATGCTCATCTTATGCAGTCTTAAATCGGGCTTCGAACGCTGTTCTCATCGTATTCCAGTTAGTGATAGAGCCATCATCCAGATGATAGAACCAATCTGTGGCACTCTTTGTCAGGGTCTCAACAAACAATCTTACCACCACGTCCTCATGTGCCACTCCTAAAATGTGAGTAGCTGCAAAGAATGCCTTGATATGCTCATCGGGAGTGACCATTCGGTCACCTGAAAACCTAGGAAAGCTCTTCCTCGACCTAACAGGAAGTGGATGATAAGCTGCTAACGCTAAAGGTCCAACTGCTGCAGCCCATGGAACAGCCATGACAGCCCTTGCACTATATGGTGGAAAATTGACAACCGGGGGAGTATTGATACCGTGAAGAGTCAATACGTGGCAAGTGCTTTGTGAAGTAATTTGATTCCTAACAGGGGAGGCCAGTCTGCTCTGACTCTTCTTTTCTCCTCTTCTTTTAGGAACCTCTAGGATGGAAAAACCAAGCTCTTCTAGCTTGTCAAACGTAGGATCACGCCCACCCTATTTTCTGGTACTCCTGAGGAACGTTGTGCGTTCCAAGGTGCTGAGAAGAGTTTACTGTTGGGCTTCTCTTCGTGCTTGTATTTCTTCTCTCTAGATATTCCTCCTTTGAACAGCTCTTTCTAAAGCTTCCGCCCTTCTTTCTTCTTCCTTTAATACCTGGCTCGCATTTTGGTAATGCTCAGCATTCCTCCTATATCTCCAAACAAATGTATTGAGAGACGAGCTTATGTCTTCTTGGTCATCTTGAAAACCAAGGTTTGGTTGGAGCACTGGAAAGATATTCTCATGAGGGAGTACCATTTTTCCCCATGATACGACGTACTGATCTAGCGACTATTCAGTTTCTTGACTTGTAAATGGTGTTCTTTGAGAACGGAGTCGCCAATGTCTGTCGTAAGGCTGGGTAACTGAACGATAAGAACTTTTTCAAATTCTTCAAATTCTGATATGTAATAGGGTTCTTTAAAACACAGAGTCGCCAATCTCTAGTAGAGATAATAATAATAAAACTTAAGAGAACAATCTCTAGCACGGATCTTCTTTTTCATTCTCCCCAGCAGAGTCGCCAAAAATCTGTTGGTAAACAGATTTGTCCTTTCTTAATACTTTAGGAATATGACTCT
The DNA here is from genome assembly GCA_018584345.1 of Thuja plicata. NCBI lineage: Eukaryota > Viridiplantae > Streptophyta > Pinopsida > Cupressales > Cupressaceae > Thuja > Thuja plicata. The sequence continues at coordinate 1,066,221 of MU226984.1, read as the reverse complement.
TAGCGCCCAAATTGTGAACAATATCTGATTACAACAGTTGAAAAGCCTTTCTCTAACTACTGGCTTTTCTCTGAATTGGTAGGTACAACTCCCTTTGGAATGATATGGAATGAATTATGTCTTGATCCTAAAACTAACATGGGATATGCTCTTAACCCAAGAGCAGAAGAGGCAAACCGAATTAAGCCTAAGCAGAACTTAATCCAGGCAAGGAGAGCTTTCTAATCTATGAACTAAGTTGTAGAACTCACAAATCCTATGAATTCATACATCCAGCATTAACTAATCTATAGCTACTACTAACAAAGAATGAAATGATGGAAAACCTCTAATGGATCCTTCCCTTAATATCCCACAGCACATCCTACTGAAGTTTATTCACATCCTCACAACAAAGGAATGAAACATCCTTTCCTTCCTACCGCAATTCAGATTAAGAGAAAGAATCATGCAATTAACAACTTCTAACTAATTGGAACAGAAAATCATTGACATAAAACACTCTTCAATTGTCTCTGCAACATCAAGCATTCCACACCAAAAATTTGCCGACCTTTCATTAATCTTTCAATTTCATACATATAGAGCCAGGGGATGACCGTTACAAAAGAAGTTTAATCGGTTCATCTCCCTCTAAGTGATAGATGTCAAGGAAACCACCTCTGTCACTAACTAATTACCAGGGAAAAGAAACAGAAAAGAAAAGAGGGAATTAAATCATTAGGCCTCCTTTCCTTTTTCTATCTTTTTCCGATAAGCTTTGGCAGCGACCGCTATTGGAACTAACTCTTCATGTCTGGGCATGTAGACATTGGTATATCTTAAGAGCCACTGGGCATGATCTTTAACCACCTTCTTTGTCGCATTTAACTGCTTCGGCAGCTCCTCCCTGGCCACGTGTATGTGCCCACTCAACTTTTGCAATTATGTAGCTCTGTTTGTACCACTTGCAGACGCATCAATCAAACTGTCTAAGTACTTAGAGAAATTCTCTTTCATTACTTTGACATCAATTAACAGCTTCTACTGGCCGCTAGCTTGGGAATCTATATGGAGTTCTTTTATTAGCTCGAATCCCCTGTTCTGGACTTCACTTATTTTGTTCCCTATTTCACTAAGTCCTTTTTCTATGGATAATATCATTTCGGTCCTAAATGACATACTTTTAAGCCATTCAACTATAGGCTCACTTCCTATTGATAGGATTTTTGCCCCTATGGCTTCTTTCCCTTTCATTTGTAGGATCATCTTCAAGAGTGCACTGCATTCGTCACTCTTCACTCTTTCCCCCGCCAGAACATTACTGTTTGTCAGAATGTTTTCTACTTCTTTCTCCAACCTTAGAATATTGCTCCCAATCTGTTCTATAATAGTAATCCCATCTTCTTTGACCTTTTCAATCCATTCTCTACTTATCTGGCTGAAGTGCCTGTCTTCCTGGAGTTGAGAACTAAGAGCTTGTACTTTGGCGGCCGTGGGGTTCTTTGTCACCGTCACTCCAGAGATGGTTGCTAAAGGAGACACCAATTGTCGGATGAACTGATTCAATTCTTTGACCTTTGCCTTCATTCTTACTTTGGAAGACTTCAGGCTCTCTAATTATTCTTCAATGACTTCGTTGGTTGACTTCCACAGACCAACCTTGGTATCATGCCTTGCTTCACCGAGGTCTATTGAATGCAGTGTAAAATCATCAATAGCCATATCCTCCAATCTTCCCTCTTTGTTG
>MU226984.1:1043626-1053835 GCA_018584345.1 Thuja plicata | reverse complement strand
TGTTAGGAGCCAACCCTGTTAAAGGTTACAAACACACTGTTAAGTGTGACCTTGTTAGAGGATTTTTATACATAGGTTGTCACTTAGTATCTGGCATCTACGCTACCATCCTTGAATCAATCTCATGCGTGTCAATAGTCTTTATGCAAATCTTACTACCATCCTTGAATCGGCCTCCTTCTTAGACTGTCAATAGGCTTTAGGTAAGACCGGTGCTACTATCATGAGTCAACCTTCTGGTTAGCTGTTAGGATATACCTCAATTACATTAGACTATTAAGTCCTTCTCTATTAAGAGACTTAATGCTTCAATGGTTAAACTGAAATAAAATGACTTGTTTCTAATGCAACTAAATTGCATATTTTCAGATCTATTTACTTACAATATCTTTCTGATCAATGTATCAATACAATTCCTTTGTACTTAATTCTTTCTACTCTGTGATGCTATGCTTTTTTGTTCATCGATGTCTGCAGAATCTCTTAGCTCTCCCTCAGCTTGATTGATCAGGACTGCATGAAGTTAATCCTTCATCAGTTTCTCTTCAGCATCTTCTCTCAGTTCACTCCCCCGTGTATCTGATTGCTTTTGGGAATGAATTATACTTGTCTCTTAAATAGACATGATATTTCTTAATTCTTGGTTCTTGATTCTTGGCATAAAAAACAATCCAACCAAATAGATTTACAGCTTTAACTCCTGATTTATCTCATAGTTATCTTCTTGCCAGCTGTGTAAGTCATCTTTAAATCACTTACTTAACTGTGGTCAAATAAAACAAATAAAAAAACCAGTTAAGTCTATCCTTTAGCTCTGCCAGCTAGATATTTTGTCATTTTTTGATATCTTTGTTCTGTCGGTCAATTCTGCAGTTCGTCACCAGTGAAAACTGCCAGTTCTGTCAGTGTCACTTTAGTTAGTTTTGGGATCTCCATCCGTCAGGTATCATTGGATCTTGCTCATCGGTCAACACTATTTTTAGCTCGTTGGGCATCCTGTGATTCTGCTTCGTTGGGCAACACTGTCTTCTACTTGTCGGGCATCATTCTGACTTTATCTCTATCTTTACTGATGGTGTGCACTCCACTGGTTTAGTCTGTCACTTAGTGAATACTTGACTTTTATGCATTGCTGAAAGCATAACCTTTATTCCATTGATTCTCTGAAGTCTTTGGTATTATATATATGACCATACAAATGATATCAAGTTGACATCAATGACAATACAAACCATTAACTAATTTAATGTCTTGCATCATCTTCAACTTAATATAATCAAACATTTAATCAGTTACATGTCATCAAAGATAAAACCACAAAATGAGGCTCAATAACATTATCATTATTATTTTGAAAACTATCCATGGGACTCCCTAAAGTAGGCTCAACTTCATCAAAACAATACTCAGGGTTATTAAACAATTTGACAAATTGGTTATATCAATTTCATCAGCATAGCCACTCACTTTATAAATTGATGCAATATCCCAATCATTTAAAAATTACCTATCCTCATCATACAATGGAATTGAAAATTTACAATAATCACAATCAGACACACCATGGAAAGATATTGTATGGTTCACTTCGATTGCATCATCATATAATTGGTTTGAAATGTTTTTGAAAGCTACTTTTAGATGCACATACAATTTCTATATGTTGATCATAATGCATGACTTCACTATCTTCAAGTGCAACCTCCTTTTGAAACTCCCCCCCCCCCAATTCATTTTCATTATGTCGTCACTTTGAGTAATAGAGACACAATCAACATAATCAGCTTCATAAGCACAAAAATGATGAGAGGACTCAACACTTTTTCCCCCATCATCAATAAGACTTTCAACATCACCATCATACTCATATGTTGCAAGTGATTCTATTTCTAATTCATAAAGACTATTGTGAATAATTGGACGGTAAGGATCTTTATTTTTATTATTTGGTGAAGCCATGCAAGTAGATTCATAATCATAGAAATCATTGTTGGAAAGACTCTCAAAATTTACACACACAAGACTAACATCACTAACTGCTTGTTCACTTGTTAACAGATGCATCATATCATTGACATCCATTTCCTTAAACACTTCACTTGACGCATTGTCATTACAAGGTTTCCATTGAATTTCTATTGATAAAATGCCTTCATTATTTGAAATTATCTTCATCTCAATGTGAATCAAGGATTGGACATATGCATGGAGTCAACAATATTTTCACATTGCTGATAAAAGATCTAAGGCACGATCATATTTTCATTTTAATGGATGCTACTTGTTGAGGAGAAACAAGCTCACATTCATTTGAGATGCTACTATCAAGCACATTCATATTAGATGGTTTCCCATACACATAACCCTAGATAGGTACATGAGGTATGATTTCTATTTGAAACATATTTTCTCCATTCATGCAAACTCCAACATTATGTGGCTCAAACATTACGCTATAAAAATAATTACCCACACCATGAAATGAAATAAAATTTGGAGCAACAACCTAATAATAATTCTGAAAATTGCGTACAACCTCTAGTTGTCTTTTCTCAATTGAACATGACACCATATGAAAGCCCATAGTTTTAGACCCATGACTTCTCATTGTTTTGTATTTATAAATCCTTTAAATGTCCACTACCTCGTGAAAGACCTTATACAAATTTTGTGGAACTTTCTCCCTCAATCAGAAGCTCATATTCTTGTCAAAGGCACCCAAGTAAATGAATAAAGCTATTTCATCATGAGGTCTAAATTTTTTAGGTTGCCTCTTCAATGTCACCACAAATCTATGGTTAAATATTATAAATAGTTCATCCTTATCAATATGTATGTTCATGAAATTAGGGAGCAATGTAGATACACATACTCGCTTACCAAATATCTCAATGGAGGCCGATTGAAACTCTTCCCAAGAGAAGACTGCATGTGGTATCAATTTTGAGAGCCAATCTATTGAATCATCCTTTAAGAATTGCACAAGTAGCTTCATGATCACATCCTCATGACCTACTTCATAATCCTCTATAAAATCACTAAATTTTTTAAGATGTTAAGATTCTGATTCAAATTTAATACTATCAAATTTTGGTATTTTATCTCTTACTTGTAGTGGCATGTCATTTGGAAAACCATATATGCCCCTAAAATATATGGCTCTATATGTTTCAATTCTTAAATTTCTTTGAAAACATGGCTGGATCTGATCACAACCCATGGTTTCACTGGGAACCATATAAGGATGCACATACTACTGATACATCTTCACACTTGTTCTCTTACAAATTTTCTCTTACAGAAAACTATCTTACAATTACAATATACGTGACTTACAAAAACACAATGCAAAGATCTCTTTATATAAGCACAATTCATGAAGTATACATACATCTCCTTAAGAATACAAATAATACAATCAACAAGTGAGAACTATGTAAACTTATTATTACTATGATTTCACTTTCTTAGTTCTTTCCTTCACCTAATAGGGAACTTTGTTTTTTGATGAAAATATGGGGAATACCTGGAGTATTGTAGTTGGTGTCCACCTTCTTTATTGAGTGAAAAAATTGTAGATTTGAAGATCTCCTTCACATCTTAGGTTCTTCTTTCATAGAGTCGTCGTGTCCTTTGTAGAGGAATCAATTTCAAACAAATGAGTTTTGTTCAAAATATATCTTCATTCTGAGTTCCTTCCAAAAAAAGAGACATAATATTCATCAAGTTTTTGACAATAGAACTCTTCTAGGTCTAGAATTTCAAGGTCTGGTACACATTTCCAAATTCTTAAAAAAACTCTTGACTCTTTTCACAAGACAAATTACAATTCAATGGTTCCCCAGTAGAGTTTCCAATATTTTTGGAAATTAAAATAAAATATCACATCACAACTATAGAGTCTTCTTAAAATGTCAAGGATCTAACTCTACACCCATGCAAGCTACTATCCTGAAAAATATTAACACAAACAATACTAAATTTCTATGGGAACATGATTCCAAGCTGAAACAATCACCCTTTTCATATTTGTGTTGTTAATCTCAACATTTATTTCTTCTTCTTCCAGAACAAGAGGTACAAGCCTATACTCAACATAGCTTGTCTTGTTCTTCTAGGCAATTGTGTTGAACTAAGAGATGATATCTTACTGATCACTTTAAATATAATTTAAATTAGGTTTCAACATAGGGACAACACCTTAAACTAGAAGCACCATTTTGACTTACAAAAAAAAAAAATTCATGTCAATCTCAATTTATCATGCTAACTCCCCAGTAGAGTCACCAATCTATTGGATGCTCCAGCTAATGGTCTTAGAACTCCTATGAGCTAGCCATAATCAATCAATAGGTTCCAAGGTTAGCAACCAACGAACAAGGTTATGAAATCTTTTTGCACTTCAAGCTTTTCTAGACTTATAAAGGTTAAACTTTAAATATTCAGGGATCTAACACAATTAATAGAAAATATTGTATGTAGCAGATATCCTCAATAAAAATTAGCCATAACATTCATGGTTTCTCCATTGTATTGGCTATACCCTTGTTTATCCATCACTGAAGATGCGATTGAGGATTTAAAATTACACTAGCCCTACTCCTACAACATGAAAGTAAAGAGGATTTAATATTTTGAGTTGTTTTTTAGAAAGACTTTTGGAAACATCATAAATTAGTGCCCCTTGGTATGGGGTCAAATCTAGAATTCTAAATGTGGAATCAAATGGCATATCAGGTCCAATTAGTGGGCCTTGTGAAATTAATATCTTACATTAATGTAACCCCTCATGTTGTTGCATAATCATACTCACAAATCCATGTCATTTCCCCTAATTCACTGTAATCTACATATAACATTTAATAATTTCCTTAAAGAAATCCCATACACATAATTACAATAAAATTGTAAAGACAAACAAAAATACCCTTGATATTATAATTCATACGAAATTAGAGAATACAACATGGAGACAACTTCTGTAACACTTTTATCTTATGCTCAAAAAGCTAATTAACACTGCTTAAATGAACTATGCATTCATCTTCTATGAAGATATCCAAACACTAAGCTATATACTTCTTTATTTTATCTACCTAGAAATTAGAAATTTATAACCCTGTACAATGAGAAAAAGAGAGAAGATATAGAAGAGAAAGAGAACTCCCAATTTTCTTTATTGCTGACCCATAACCCATGAAGATAAATCTTGATTCTACATGAGCAATCCCTTTATTTCTGACCCATAACCGATAACCCATGAAAATTCCCAATTCTTCAAGTTCTAAGAGAACTCACCATAATCCATGAAGATACACCATTGTGATTTGGAATCTAGTTTGATCCTCTTCTCCTTAGGAACATGAACAAAGGCTTGGCAACCAAACACCTGGATGTGAGAGTAATAAATCCTCTTGCCTAACCATTCTTCTTCTAGAATACCAAAATCCAAGTGAGATGAAGGACTCTGGTTAATTAAGTAGATTGTTGTATTATAGGCCTCCACCAAGGATTCTTTGCCTAAACCAGCATTGGAAAGCATACAATGAGCTTCCTCAAGAATGGTTCGATTAAGCCTTCTGCTGCCCCATTTTATTGAGGGGTGAAGGGGACACTTTTATCCAATTGAATAACATGATCTGTAGAAATTTTCAAACTCCAAGGAACATAATTCACCTCCATTATCCATCTTTACACATTTGATTTTGTGACCACTTGGGTTTTCAACAAGTGCCTTGAAATATTTAAATTTTGAAAACACTTCAGATTTTATTGAAAGCATATAAATCCACACTTTCCTAGTACAATCATTAAGGAAAGTAACAAAATAGTTTGCGCCTCCATAAGAGGTTACCTATGTAGGACCAAAGACATCCGAGTGCGCTAGTTCCAATGGTGTTGTCTTCTTGTCATGTCCATCCATCAAGAACCTGACTTGTCTTTGTTTCCCGTCGAGACAATGTTCACGAAAATCCAAATTGGTGGATTGAAGACCTGGTAGTTGTTCTCAGTTGAGCATAACCTCAAGTCCTTTCTTGCTCATGTGGCCTAATCTTTTATGCCAAAGAGTTGCATCGCTTTCCGTGCAACAGTCATAGCATCTCCCACCTTACTAGTGGTTTCTACAATATTGAGGCTGCCAACTTTGTCTCCTTTTGCAATAACCATAGAACCTTTAGAGACTTTCCATGTGTCTATGAGAGTGGTGAGAAAACCTTGTGTATATAGCTGACTTACGGAAATTAGATTTCTCTTCAATTTGGGAACATGTCAAACTTCTTTTAGCAACCATTTGAGTCCTCCAGCTAGCTGCAAAACAACATCACCTTTTCCAACAATTTCACAAACTTTTTTGTCACCCAAATATAAATGTCCAATTACCTTCTTGGTAATTTGTGAAGGCCTCCATGCAAGAAGATGCATGAAAGGAGGCACCGGAAGCAATTACCCACGAATCTAATTTTATGTCACTTGTTGATAGTTTTAGGATACCATCATCCTTATCATGAGTTATATTTGCTTCGCTGTCCAACACCCTTTCTTGTGCCTTCCTATATTTTCTACAATCCTTATTGATATGGCCAGGTTTACCACAAACTAGGGTATGTGCAAGATCATGAGGGTCCAAACTATGCCCTTAAGTGGCAATGAAAAATTAGAAAATCAGTGTTAGTCAGCTTGACATGAAAATTTGAACCAGCTATCAACCTAATATCAAAAAGTTGTAACAATAGAATCTGTAGGAAATTGAATGTAGTTTCTAAACTAATCGGCCTTTTTTGAAGAAAAAAAAAAATTAATATGATTGGTGAAAAGTATAGATTTCAATGCAGCCGTACAAAAGTTTCAGGAAAAAAATAAGAAGTAGGTGTATGTGTGACCACCTTAATCATAATGAAATAATAATATATTTTTATAAGCTTTTATACATAAGTATTAGACTCATGCCAGGGTGTGGCGCATATTTTTTTGTAATTTTATCCAAAAAATAATTAATTATTTATTTTCTGCTACAACATTTTTAGAATTAAAAAACTCCCATGTCTCACCACCTTAACTCATTGAAAACTTTACGAAATTCAAAAAAAAATTCCCATATAGTATGTGAAGCGTAGAATGTGATGCATTTTTTGGATTTCAAAAATGTTAGACCATTTGAAATTTATAGTTGTTTTTCAATCAGTATATAAATCAACACTTTAGAGGTAACTCAATTAGAAAATAACTAATAATTACTTACCGAATTCAAAATTTGACAGCAATTATATCGATAGAAAGCTGAAAATTTCCTTAAGATACCCTTTTCATTTCATTAAATTCAGGTGAAAAAAAAGTCATCAGCTACATGGATGAAGTCTAGAACATAGAGAAATAGGGGAAAAATACATTTTTGTGGCATTTTTAGAGTTGACCATGTAGATTTTGTGTACAAAGCAATATTGAGCCAAATCAGGTACCCGAAAATGATGGCAGAATTTTGATTTTTAAATTTTCCCTCCCTTTTCTCCCTCTTAAATTTTTTTCCATCCCCTTTCTCCCTCCTAATTTTCTCTCCCATTTCTCCCTCCTTCATATGGTATATTATATATCAAAAATTATATATTAGATTATATATTATATATATATATTAAATATTATTGTAGCATATAAAAATGTTACTAAAATGTAACATAAAATAGATGTCACATTTGAAAATGTAGATGTTTGTGTGATGTGTGGGGAAGATAAGATGTTCCTTTTAACCTCAAATGCACAAATGAAAGATCCAAATTGATTAACCCAAAAGAAGGATCAATGCACAAATGAATCATCCATTTAGAAATGAGAGCAAAGGGGAAAGATCTTAAATTCCCGTTTTAGAAAGGAATGTATATGATAGCTCTAGGAATTGAAATGGGTGAGATGAAGTACCAACCTTAAAATAGTGCAAATCAAAGAACATTATTTTTTGAGGTCTGTAGGTTGTTTCTAGAAAAAATGAAGTATGATTCAGAACCGAAACGCAGAGACGAACAAAACCTAGAAATTGTTTTCCATTTCGATGTCCTCTTATGAAAAAGGTCGACCTTGACCCGCAAATGTCAACCCTGACCCAATAATGTCGACCCTGACCTGCACAAATCCGAAAGTGACTCTGTTCACGGATCCTGAAAGCTTTCCAAAAAGGGTATCCAGATCTTGGTTCAAATCCCCAGTCCCAAACCTGTACCTGCAAGAAAAAGAGGTTTGTTTGTTGGGGGGAGGGGTTTTCCTTGGTCAAACCCCAGTTTTGGAATTAACCTCAAATATATGTAATTGAAATTGCAAAAATAAATAAAGTAAATGCATAAATTCACCTTGCTTGTAAAAGTCCTTATGGAAGATTTGAATCCTTAAATTCACAAGTATGAATGCACCAATGGATCTAGAATGTAGGATGTAGGATATCTTCAATCAATTGATTGTAGATCTCCAACACCAAATCTTGAATGGGTTCTTGAATTGGAAGAAGCTTAGAAGAAGGTGGATGGAGAGATCACTAAAAGGGCACCATGTAGCTTGAATCCTTCAATGGCCTCCAATGGATCTCCTTCATGAAAATGGATGCTCGAATGCTTGAGAATGGATGAATGCTTGCTTGAATTGCACTTGAAGATAGTTTGAGAATGCTTGATCACGATTAGAAGACTTAGAGAAAATGAGAGAGAAAGCTTCTCTTTTATATGGAATTAGGGCACAATCTTCCAAGGAGGCATACATAGGAGGATTAAATTCCCATTAAAGCCCTTACCCCTAGGAGAGGATGTATATTAAATATAATTTAGGAATCAGTGCTTTGAAACTTGAAACAGCCTACCTGGAAGCGGGAAAGAACTTTTTGCAAAGACCGACATCCAGAAACTGGAAGACCCTGAAGTTTGAACCCTGGGTCAAGGTCAAGGTCGACCCTGACCTAGGTCAGGGTCGTGGTTGACATAGACCCAAAAGGTCGACCCTGACCTTGAAGTCCAGAATCTCAGGTTTGCAGTCCAAAATGCATAAATCAGGTTGGAAAGAAGTGGAAAGAGGGACAGAACAAGGGGAAAGCCAGGTCTAGATCAAGAACCCATTCAAGGTGCTTGATATGACCCCAAACCACTTACTCGGAAGGCTAAACACGTCTACAATGGAAGTGCTTCCATTTTCTGACTATACAATTATATAATATCTATTATATATTAAATATTATATAATATATATTTTACATTAAATATTAAATGTTACATTATATATATCATATATTATATATTATATATTATATATTAATATGTATTTTACAATATATCACATAATATCTTCATATTTAAATTGTATGCAATATATATTTTATAATACAATATAATAATATATATATACATATGATACAATATAATATATTTAGTAAAAAATATATATTTAATATGATATGTATTATATATAATATATTAAATATTGTTGTATATATAATAAAATAAAGTATAGTATATATAATATATATTATATAGGACATATTAATATATAGGTTAATTACACTAGTATAAGGAATCCAAAAGGTTTCCAAAGGGGTCATAGAGGGTTCCTAGGGGTCCTAATGCGTGAGAAGGTGTACTAAGACCCCCTAGGTCCCTATGTAACCCCTGGGGACACATTAGAACACTCAAGTGTGTCCCAAGGGGTTGTACAGCCCCTTGAGACACACTTGAGTGTTGAAATGTGTCGAAAGGGATTATGGGGACTTCCTAGGGGTCCTAACGCATGAGAAGGTGTACTAGGACCCCTTAGGTCCCTCTGTAACCCTTGAGGACACATTAAAACATTTAAGTATGTCTAAAGGGATTGTACAAACCCTTACGACACACTTGAGTGTTCAAATGTGTTGAAAGGGGTCATGGGGACTTCCTAGGGGTCCTAACGCGTGAGAAGGTGTATTAGGACCCTTTAGGACCCTCTTTGACCCTCAGGGACACATTGGAATACTCAAGTGTGTCCCAAGGGATCCTATGACCCCTTGGGACACACTCGAGTGTTTCAATGTGTGCCCAAGTGTAAAATACAGACTTCCCATGGGTTCTAACGCATAAGAAGGTGTACTAGGACCACTTAGGTCCCTCTGTGACCCCCGGGGACACATTGGAACACTCAAGTGTTTCCCAAGGGGTCCTACGACCCCTTGGGACACACTTGAGTGTTCCAATGTGCCCTAGGGGGTCA
>MU226984.1:1009964-1030953 GCA_018584345.1 Thuja plicata | reverse complement strand
GTATCAATTTAGATTCTTCTATACATAAAATTTTATTTACTTTTAACAAATTTAGGTAATTAATTAAAATAACATGTCAAAACACAAATTTAAACAAACCTGTGTCGGCTCTGAACAATACACCATCCACAATAGATCATCTGTGAGGGCCACATCTTTAGTAGTGGATTCCTGACATATTTTGCGGCAATGTACACATGAATGGGATGTTGAACCATTCACACTCGCCTGACTATCTACTCCATCACATATACCATTACAACCGATGTAGATATGCTCAATGGGTTGGGCTGACCCTGCAAATGTATCTGATGATAATGGAGCTCGCACGGGATGAGATGATCCTAATGGTGCATCTGATGGTGATGGAGCTGGCACAGGATGGGATGATCCTAATGGTGCATCTGATGAAGATGGAGGTGGCACTGATCCATCCTCTCCAACTAATTGAGTGCCATGCTGGGTAATGACATCAGTCAATGATGCAGCTACATGAAGAGTCTGTATATCCATAGACTCCTTCACCACTACTAGGACCACAATATGAATGAGGGGTTTTCTCACAGTACACCTCCTCTCTTGTGGTCAGGTAATCCTATGTACCCCAGGTCTTTCCTGTACAGAGCCTCTCCCTCTACCCTAAAACTCACAAAAGTCAAAGTAATTCAGCTTCTCGCCAATGATAAACTCACAGTATAGCTTCCTCAAAAAATATAAAGGAACCTCATTATTATTACAAGGTGGTTGGTAAAATACCATGTACCACCTATCCCAAAAAGTTGATTTCATCCCCCTATGAACACACCAATGTATAAGAAATCATTTTGTATTAACTTATAGGGAATTGATAGTATTAGGACCGGTAAAAAGGGCACATATGTCACATTTTTCTATGCCTTTTATTTTCACATCCTCATAGGATAAACCATCAGCATAAAATGTATGACACCTATCCCTCCATGAGCCCCATTTTGTCACCTCTTGAGACACCTCATTTGCACTATTGGACATTTTTTCTAATGTAGTGGCGAGGGTAGAGTGATGTTGAAGAGCAGAAGCCTTCAACCTATTGACCAATATATTAATTTGTGCACTATTTTGGTTAAGGCATTGTACGACGTCCTCTTGTAATGCATCTACATGACCTAATGACACATGTGGAGGGCGTACGGGTGGCGATGGTTGTGAAGGAGGAGAATTTTGAGGAGGGTTTACAGGTGGAGATTGTGGTTGAGGATTTATGGGTAGCGAGGGTTGTTGAGGGTTTATAGGTGGCGATGATGGTGCTTCTACGGGGGGTGGTCTTTCATTTTGTTTTCATCTTTTTGGGTTTTTTGATGAATCTAGAATGAAATTAATAAAAGAAAACAAAAAATCAATAAAATAACCTAATTTGATTACAATTGCAAAAAAATAACAAAAACAAACCAACTTACCTTTGTTACAGGGTGCCATTGATTGAAAATCTTGATTAAATCATGTCTTCTCCAAAGTACGATCGGGTTTTATTGTTTTTTACCCTCCTCCACACTTATGCTCCATGGTTTAGGTGTTAGAAATGGCCTAAGCCATGGGCTGTTCTATTTTTGATATGTTTCTCGTAACCCGATCGGGTTATCGGGTTATTAGAAACTCAATGAGTCTCATAACCCGATCGGGTTATGAGAAATTTCTCATAACCCGACCAGGTTTTAAGCCACACATAATTTTTTATAATATTTTATAGGCTTGGTTTACCAAGCCTAGAATGATTTGAAATTTTCAATAATCCGATCGGGTTATTGAAAATTTGAAATTTTTTTAAAGGTTTGTCCACTTTTTTGGTCCACAACTTGGTGCACACACCCTAGAAGGTAAAAACTATGGTGGGGATGGCACCGACAAAAACTTCACTATCTGCATATTGGAAGGGGCCAGTTAAGGCTTACAATTTGATCACTTCTGATGATATACCCTATTAGGAGTATCTGTGGAGACTGGTTAAGGTCTACTCTGTTAAGATCTTTTGCAACATTGTTTAGTGTGCACTTGGTTAAGAGATTTACAATAGGATTGTTAAATCCACCTTCCTTGAAAGGATTTCTTTTATTTGCTACACTTGTTAGAATGCAGACAAAAATACTCATTGACCTAAGTGTATGCAATCTAACTATTATTGATTACAGATCCATTACAATTCACATGTATAAATGTATCACCTATTATGATTGATTAATATCGTTGTTGCTCGGTAGCCTCTATTCTTGGTTCTTGATAAACAATTTCATATTTTGTTGTTTTTCTTCTTGAAACTCTTAGTTGGATCCATAGATGTGCTCATTGGCTACATTCATCCTCTCATGCATAGTAAAGAATGATTACAACATCTATTTATAAGATAGATTGACCTAATATAGTTTCATGTATTACAAAACTAACTCTATGATCAAAGGTTTACAACTTGACCTTGATCTCCTAGTCTGCATGTTTTTAATTAGTTAGACTGATTAAAATAGTTACAATAATGTTTTTGATTATGGTAAAAGCAGGTTTTGAAGGGAACCCCGAAACCCTTTAACAAAAATGTTGTTTGTCAATAATGTTTTAAAGGTAATAGTTACAATAATGTTGTTTTTCCCTTAAGTAATGGTTTTAAAACAAATCAAGACTCTATAAATAGAATACAATTTTTTTATTTGACGTGGAATTTAGATCCACTTTTTCCGAGATGTAACTGACTTTCGGTGTCTGATGCTCGGTTTGCTCTAAAGTTAGTTTGACTATCTTTCGGTGTTCCTGGTTGAATTGTCTATTAGGTTGCTCTTTGTCTATTTTCTTGGTTTTCATTGTATCTGCTCATCAAGTTCCTCTGTCAGTTTCCTCCTGTCGGGTTCCTCTTTAACATCTTCGGTTTTCACTTTTCAGATAACACTACAAAACTGTGTCGTCGATTTTCTCCTTGCTTAGAATTTTTGGTTTGACCTAAAAACCTGAATTTTGGTACAATGTAACCAATGGTTTGAACAACTTGTTTCTTTATTTTATACTAATGGAAAAACTTTATGTTTATCAATCTCCCCCTTTGACATTAGTATCAAAAACTGATATGTGCAGAATACTATCAAAATTTAAAGTATGAACACCTTGTATATTACCTTAGTCATTTCATGACTCCCCCTATGCATATGTCAGTATAGTATAGTATGTACACTATCTCCTCCTTTTCACTATATGCTCTGTCTCTATACATATTATTTCCTTTTCCCCTTTTCTTGATCTTTGTACATATCAATTTACTTTTCCCCATATTTTGATAGTAAGGGCAAAGGTGTATACCTATATTTTATCAAAAATATGAGATTGTGAGGAATTCATTTCCTCCATCATCTTGTCCCATTTCTCCTTGAGGTGCTCAAGAGCCATATGCTCCAATGTTATATGTGCAAGCATGTCATAGATGTTGTCTTCTACACACATCTCAGGGGTGGCAATAAGTTGCCTAGCTGAACTTGGGTGAGTCTGCAGAAGTGTGAGGTTCAATAACAATATGGACTGAATCTCAATAACCTCCTCTCTGAATTATAACTCTACTTCCAAAAGTTCTTGTCTTAACCATTTTATCTCAATGATTTTCTCATAATTCAATTTGATTGTATTTTCATTAGTGGTTAGACTATGTGCACTTGCAGTTAGATCGGATTCGATCTTTGCTATCTTAGCATTTTTATCCTTAGTAAACTTTTCTAAAGTGCATAGCTTTTGTATTAAGGAAATAGCTTCAGTTATGATTGGATCTAATTGATCTGATAATTCTAAAAGGTTTACCTTATTCTCTGTCACTTCTTGGTTAATCTTTTATGTTACTTTGTATTGGAATTTATGCTCTACTCGCTCCTTAATTGCCTTTTAAACATCAACATTTTGCATTGTGATTGCTTTGGTGAGGACAGGAAGTTGATCTACAATGGGGGCATTGTGATAAACATCAACTTTAGGAACAATCTAACTCAAGATGTCCTTGTGTTCTCTAGTACCAATGAATCTCGGTGTTGCTTCTTTAGCTTCTCTGATTTTCTTTGACAGATTTCTCCATACTCTTGGAGAGATTCAAATTCTAATGTTGTTGGGTCACATTTTGGTATCTCTACAATTTCATCTAATGTAACTTCCAAATTGTTCTTCTTTGTTTTCTTCTTCTTCTTTTGTGTTCCACCTGTATGCAGAACCATAGCCAGCTTTTCAGCTTAGTTTAGTGTACTACTTAATGGATTTTGAGGAGTTGTACCTTTCTCCTACTACTCGTTGTTTGCCTGTCAGTTGTCTGAGGATGTCTCCTTGTCAACCTTTGGTGTGTCTGTAGCTTCTCCTTTAGTGTCCTTCGACATGGTATCAACTATCATTTCTTTCGCATCTGTCTCTTTGTGCACTTCATCAGCTTCTTTCATTTGTGCATCTTTCTCAGTGGTATCTCCATGTTTTTGTTCTCCATCGATGACATTTTGTTCATCGGTTGTGTTCTTTTCATCAGATGTCTCTTTTTTCTCTTCATTACCCTTGTCCTTGGGTATGCTTGCATCAGGCTTAGGGGTCTTCTCCTTTTGTGAGATAATATTGATTGCTTGAATCAATAGTGGCATTTGGCATGGTATGTATACTTGTGAAGCATCAATTGTAGTGTCTTGTTCATCGGTATGGTCCTTGGAAATAATGACATCTTCATCTTTCTAAATTTCATTTGTAGGATCATCTGTAATGTCAATAATAGCATTGTCCACAGTATTGTCCTGCCATGTCTCATCTGCAACATCCATATTCTTGTTTCTTGTTGTGTCCAATTCCTCTTTATCCAATTCTACATCAGTGATGTCAATTGGTTTAGTGCTCTGTGTATCCTAATCATCCTTAGGTTGTTGAGTTTTGGTAGTATCTTTTTGTTGCTCGGGACTTGTATCTTTTTTGGGAATATCAAGTATTTTTCTCCATTCTGCTTCACTCTTTCTATCTAGGTCCAGTAAGTGTCCTTGGAGCACTTGGTAAGATCTCAACTTCGGTGAGAACCATTTAGAGTGAATTTTCATCATTTATTTGATCCCCTCCATTTTTTATTCAGGAGGCATGACTGATACTAGGGCTCTTTCCCTAATTTCTTTCTCAGAGTGCAAGGCAAATTTCCATCTTGCCGATATCTGATCTTGACGTTATTAATGAATATATTCTGCCAGTTGTATTGGGAGGTATTTGAATATGCACATCATCTTGATGATTGCCTCCTCAATCTTACTTTGATAAAAGGGATCCAAAGTTAACCATTTCTTGATCTTCCTATCATTGACTGTACCTAATTTGATAATTGAGGAACACACTTCATCAACTGTTTTAGGTATTTTATTCTTTTCCTTTTGAACAGCTTCATCATGTTTGGTGTCCTCAATGTCCTCCTTAGTTCTAATGAAATTTCTTCTTTTAGTTGGCCCTCTTTTCTATGTTTCAGTTTACCTCTTATAGGTCCTTACTTGACCTATCTTTAATGATGAAGGACTTGTGTCCTTAGTTGTTTGACTCCTTGTCCTTGTAGCAGTTGTAGTCCTAGGCTTCTTATGTGGTGGAGCTAATGGTGTATCTGACTCTATAGACTCAGAGTCACTCTCCTTCTTAGCTTCACTGACAAGTGATTGTCCCTCAGTTTCTTCTTTCTATTTGGTTTTCTCTTTTGTAATCGACAGTCTTTTCTTCAAGTTCTTGACCATCTTTTCTTTTTTCTTGTCTATCTTTACAACCAAGCCAGTTTTGATTCTTTCTTTGGCTTCTTCATAAGTGCCAAACTTGGTTTGTGATTTATCAATTGGCTAATTTATTAATGCATTAATTGCATTGGATGCTTGATCTATGTTCACCTCATATTCAAGTGGAGATAGTCATGTTGTCCTCGGTACAACAGGTTTGATATATGTGAAATCAATATCTACCATGAAATATATGTCAGTTCTGAATTTCTCAATTAACTGGTCGGGGATCCTTACTCTCTTCTGCATTCTCTCCTTGAATCTAGCAAAGTATTCATCCATTACTGACTCAAAATTATCTCCTAGTGATTTTATAAACTCACTAATCTGTAAGGTTATTGGTTTAGTTATGTCCCATTACACATTTCCTATTGATGGAAAATATTCTTGGAAGTAGAATAATATGCACATGATAAGTGAACCAAACTTACGTGAATTTGATTTTTCATTTCTGATTGTCTTTAGGTTCTCTTCTATTTGCTTGAGTAGAAGTTCTGATAGATCCAATTGAGTTCCCTTCTTTACAATCTTATATGTTGTATCCACTTCTCTGGATGCTATGGTGTTCATCCTGCTAGCCTAAAAGAACTTATATCCTAAGACACATGCTCTAAATTTCAATTCATCATCTATAATGGTGGATACCTTAAGTCCTCATCCATCACATTTTTCTCATGTGCTCTTCTCTATGTCAGCTTTAGGTGGGTGCTTCAATGCCTTTACCTTATCGGTTATTGGATAACCCATGACCGCATGAATAACATCTCTTGTTATTAGTTTAGGCTCATCTAGCCATAGCTTTCGATCATGGATCCTTCTCAATACTAACTGAATCCACTTGGTCTTAAAATATTTCAGGAACCATAGGGAATTTGTCAGCCCTTTCACTTTGATATTTTTGTGCTCATCTTTTATAGTGCCATCATCTTTGCATAGCTTCTTGAAAGCTTGCTCAACCTCCAGATCACCAATCTTGGCAATCTTGTAGCGTATGTATGCTCTCATGTCTTTGACAAACAAAACCCTAGCTGGTATTCGTGACAATGCTCCAGCATTTTCAGGTTGTGAGGCAACTTCTGGACAAATCTTGTAATGTGGTTCCTAACAGGTGTTGTTCTTGATAAGTTTGACCTTGTTCTTTTTAATACTCTTCAGCTTAGCGGTTCTAGATTTGGTCGCCATTGTTTCTGACATTAGGATTTTTCTGTAAATGACAAAAAAAATTCTTGGTTATGCTTGGTACTTAATTTAACCTCTGTAGCTACAAATGATCTATTTGGAGTGCTTTGAATCAAGTTGGAGTTGCTCTGCAATGCTGTCGCTTCTTGCTTTGGTTTCGCTCTGGTTGCTTCGCTCAAATCATTGTTGATAAATGAAACCCTTTCATCATCTATTTATAGACTTTTCCCTAGGTTGATTCATTAATGCTCAACCACTCCTCAGTGTGTGAAGATAGAGTCGTCAGTTAAAACACTAACTTCCCTTTCGGTGACAACTCGATGCCTCGGGCAGTCTTTTTAACTTTCTTTTTACCGACGGGTTTTAGTGTATGGCGAAGACAACTTGTCAACTCACTTGATTACCAAAGGATCTTGGTTTACATTAGCAACTTTAGCTTTTACATGTTAACCGATGATTCTCGATAAGTGTAGACAACTTAGCTTTGAATGTATACCGATGCATTTTGATATGTATTGACCGATGAAATAGTTTTCACAGAATTTAACAAGTAATGCCACAGTGCATCTCTAATCATGCTAATTTGGCATTTCAACTATTTCTAATGGAATTGATGCAAAATATAACTTGGTATAATGTAGTTCCATACTTACTTGTTCTGCTTAGGTGGGGGTGGTGATGTCACCAGATCCATTGGATGAGGTGTCACCAATTGCATTGCTCGGTCCAGCTTCATCAATGTTTGTAGCTTTCCTCCACATTTTGTTTCTCATCTTCCTAATGTCTTCAATGGTGTTTCCATTGGCAAAGGTGTTGGTCTCTGTCATTCAGTCTCTGCATTCTTTCTTGATATGACTGACTTTATGACAGTGTAAACATGCCATTCCGAGGTTGTCTAGTCTCTAGGATTTCTTGTCCATTGTCTCATACAGTTTGCAGCAATGTGACCAAATCTTCCACATGTTGCACAATTTTCCCAATTGTTGTAATCTCATACATATGGGTTACTAACTCTATTTGGTTAATAGGCAAATTCTTGACCTTTAGGCTTCCATGCTTGTCTTTTCTTCTTTCATCATTCAAGATTTGTGTGCCCATGCATTTTGCAAGTAGGATAGTATTTGTCCATGTAGATTTCCTTCTTTGGTATTGTCACCTCAAATTTACATTTATATGCTTTATGTCCTTTCTTGATACATTTATAACAAATTCCCATGAATGAAGATGTAGATTTAGGTATACCTTTCATTTTGCTCATGCATACATTTGATGTGTGGCCTTGCTTTCCACAATGATTGCATGCCAGCTTTCTTGGTCTTGGATTTTCATAGACATTCTTTGGATCAACTTGATTAGGTGATTCTTCATTCTTGGTATAACCTAGTCTGGTGTTGTTGTTGGCTCTCCTTTGTCCATCAAGAAAATCATCCATTCTTTTACTGCTTTCTTCAGCTCTTTTGATTATCTCATTATGTTGCTGCTGAATTCTAAGTTCTTGTTTCAGCTTTTCATTTTCTTCCCTTAGCTCACCAATAGCTTCTATTCTTTGAGTTTAACATACATTTTGTTTTCCTCTTGACTCATAAGAATAATTTGGTTTGTAATGTAATGATGATGTTCTGTAAGTCTCTATATTTCTAACTCTTTTTCTTGTAGCTTTTCAGTAATCTTCCTTCCATCATCAATGGCTAGTGTTCTATCTTGCTCCGCTTGTCTAGAATTGTTCATGACATCAACCATTCTTACCATCTATGTCTCTTGACCGATTTGCAGAGATTTTACTTGTCCATCCAGATGTTGATTGATTTCATTTAAGCTTATGATACTTTCCTCTGATATATCTGATGCTTTGCTTGCAGTAGATCCCGAAGTCTCAAATAGATCTGGTATCTCTTCTTCATGGTAATATGTTTCATTACAGTGAGATTCCATAATATTTCTCTCATCTAACAGTTGTCTCATCTTGATTCTGGCTTCTTTATACTGCTCATAGAAGATATAAATTTCTAGCTTCTGATTCTCAATACTTTTGTCAAGTCTATACTTCTCCATTGTATGATCTTTTCTCTTAAGTCTTTAAGCTTTCCAAATAAGAGTTCTATCTCTGATACCATTTTTTGAAAATAATGGGAAGTGAGTACTGAGAGGGGAGGGGTGAATCAGTACCTCTAAAACTTTTATCTCTTTTAACCTTTATCCTTTGTGTAATCAATTTTGTAACCAACCGTCTATTCTATATTATCTTTGTGTAAGATACATCAATTCTTTAACTTAAACAAACATGTAAACATTCATATAAACATTCATGAAAGTAATTGACTCATAAAACAAGATATGGTAATGCTAAAAACCCCTATTAAAAGGTAAAAATTGTGGTGGGGATGGCACCCATAAAAATTTCACTATCTGTAGATTGGAAGGGGTTAGTTAAGGCTTACAATTTGATCACTTCTGATGATCTACCCTGTTAGGAGTATCTATGGAGACTGGTTAAGGTTTACTCTATTAAGAGCTTTTGCAACACTGTTAAGTGTGCACTCGGTTAAGAGATTTACAATAGGATTGTTAAATCCGCCTTCCTTGAAAGGATTTCTTCTATTTGCTATACTTGTTAGAATGCAGATAAAAATACTCATTGGCCTGAGTGTATGCAATCTAACTATTACTGATTATAGATCCATTACAATTCACATGTATAAATGTATCACCTATTGTGATTTATTAATACCTCTGTTGCTCAGTAGCCTTTGTTCTTGGTTCTTGATAACCAATTTCATCTTTTGTTGTTCTGCTTCTTGAAACTCTCAGTTTGATCCATAGATGTGCTCGTTGGCTACATTCATCCTCTCATGTATAGTAAATAATTATTACAACATATATTTATAAGATAGATTGACCTAATGTAGTTTCACAACTAACTCTATGATCAAAGGTTTACAACTTGACTTTGATCTCCTAGTCTGCATGTTTTTAATTAGTTAGACTCATTAAAACAATTAAAATAATGTTGCTTGTCCCTTAAGTAATGGTTTTAAAACAAATCAAGGCTCTATAAATAGAATACAAAAGTTTTATCTGACGTGGAAGTCAAATCCACTTTTTTTGGGATGTAACTAACTTTCGGTGTCTGATGCTTGGTTTTCTTTGAAGTCAATTTGACTGTCTTTCAATGTTCCTGGTTGAACTGTCTGTCGGGTTGCTCTTTGTCTATTTTCTCAATTTGCATTGTATCTGCTTGTCAGGTTCCTCTGTCGGTTTCCTTCTATCAGGTTCCTCT
The DNA here is from genome assembly GCA_018584345.1 of Thuja plicata. Lineage (NCBI taxonomy): Eukaryota > Viridiplantae > Streptophyta > Pinopsida > Cupressales > Cupressaceae > Thuja > Thuja plicata. The sequence continues at coordinate 1,020,735 of MU226984.1, read as the reverse complement.
TTAACATCTTCAATTTTCACTTTTCGGTTAACACTACAAAACTGTGTCGTTGGTTTTCTCCTTGCTTAGCATTTTCGGTTTGAACTGAAAACTTGACTTTCAGTATAGTGTAAATGATGGTTTGAAAAACTTATTTCTCCATTGCATACTAATGGCAAAATTTTATGTTTATCAGAGGTTAACTAGGTACTTCGTAGAGGAGTGGCTTGCAATGGGGTATGGGGTCTTAAAGTGGCCAATCTAGGGTAACCCATTGTGGGTTATAAAAAGTGAAAAATAAATTAATAAAATTAGAGATAACATTAAATAAGATTAATTATGGATGCCTCACCCATGCCTTGAGCACTTTTAAAGGCTAAGGATGGGAATGGGATGATGCCTCGTGAGAAGGTATGATTAGATTACCTCACCTTCATGAGAGCATATTCTAGTTCCGCATGAGTCTTACTTGAGGGTTTGAGGTCATAGGCTCACTAGTCTAGGATAACTCAAGTTGAAGGCTATGTGATGATACAACCCCTACATGTAGTCTAGGTTTCTTCTATAGATGCAGTGGTTTCCTCTGGTATCTGTTAGTGGCATTTCTACTTTTATTTTTATAAACCCTTATGTTACCTTATGTTCTGAGTTATATACCATCCTTGTACACGCTTGTTCTTGTACGTGTGTTGGGCCTAGTGTCTGTGTCCTCAATATATTGCGGTGGGCCTCCAGGTTCAACATGGTTGAGTGGTAGTGATTATTCTTCTATTGAGGTCTGGTGGTCTTCTTTCATGATTCATGGTGGTACTTGGATGTTGTCTTCATAATATAGCTTCTTAGAGATGTTTCATCATATTGTATCTCATTATGTGTATTTGTATCATTGTGCCATTGGATGTACTAATATATGTCAAGTAAATGATGTAATTGTACTTTCAAAATGTAACTATATTCATACTATGTACTTATAAATCATGTTAAAGATGTAACTATTACTCAGATTATGTATTTGTAATATGTAATGGAATTGTTGAAATTATACACAAGATGTACTTATAAATCATTTTAAAGATGTAACTATTACTCAGATTATGTATTTGTTGTAATATGTAATGGATTTGTTGAAGTTAGTCTCTCTTTATTTTTGGTTTCTTTTTATTTTTCGTAGTTTCTCCTCTTGTTTTTAGTTCATTATTATTCTTTTTTAATTTTCTTTTGTATATCTCTATCATTTTGAATACGAGCCAATTTTAATATATTATTTATTTCCATATTTTTTCTACACACTCAAATGTGTGTATGTGTGTGTGTGTGTATTCTCATTTCTTTTTCTTTTTTCCTCTTTTTTATCTTTTTCTCCCTTTCTAATGTTCCTTTGTGTGCTTTCTCTCTCACTTGTATCCCCCTTTTTTTTCTTTTTTTCTTTTTTATTTTTTATTTTTTCTTTCATTTTTTTCTTTGAATTGACATTCCTCTCTTTGTTCCATGTGTCCTCCCTCTCTCTTTTTAGTCTTCTTGATCTGCTACATTCTTTCCTTGTCTCTTTTCTAGCTCTCATCCCGATGATGGATCATAGAGTGTGATCCGAAATGTTGATAGAAAAAGGTGCTACACAGTTAAAATCTAGAAGCCACAAACTAATAATGATATAATAGTTAGACCCTTGTTATAAATTAATTATAATTAGATGAGTTATATGTATGTTTTAATTTCTTACATGATCTTATTATTATGTTGAAAGGAAGAATTAGGAACATTAAATTTGATGTTCTAGAATGTACTTATAAATATCAAATGGTTGTGATCAAGATAATTGTTCAGTATTCCTTATAATTTTAATTAAGTCAAAGTTGTTGTGTTAACGTTAGATTAAGATCTTGAATTGTAATTTCAAAATGATAATATAGATTAATAATTTTATTGTTAAATGTTAAATTAGTTGCTTACACATTCATTAAGGTGTTATGTAGTCATTAATTGTACAAGTGTTATGTACTTTTTCTTTTGGAAAAAAATAATTTTCTACGTCATTAAGTCTAGTTTAGATGTTCTCCTTATGGTTTCCCAGATGGGGCGTTACATATGGTATCAGAGCTCAAATTTCTACATTAGGAACTTTGGGAATTATATGTCCATTAGTTGTTGATAGGTATACTCAAAATCAAAAACCTTTTTGGAACTTATTGCTTATGAATTTTATGCCTTATATTTTGGTAATCATAACATTTTGAACAAAACCTTTATGTTTTTATTTCCCTAACTTGTTTTGGAATCTTGCTTAATTATACTAGTTGTCATAGGTAAAATGCCTGCTAAAACCCAGTCTAGAGGTAGAGGTCGAGGTAGAGACTAAGGTAGAGTTCATGGACAAGGTAGACATCACAGTCCCTCACCAAGCCTTCATTAGGAGAGTTCACAGGAGGAACAATTGTTGGAGTAATATGCAAATATATGTTTGAGATGTGTTGTCATTGATGTCAACATATTTCTCTATTTTTGGTAGTGTTGCAGTCAAGTTTAGTGAGTTCATTTGTTCACTCTTGCATGTATATTGAAGATTAGAGTTTGTGGATTTCAGATTTTTTTGGGGATTGTCTATAGTTGATTTGTCTGGTGAAGATTTGAGTGAGTTATGGGTATGTATGTTGTGACTAATTTTTTAGTTTTTTAGAGGTGACAAACTGGCATTATTTTTATCTACATTGCTTTGCATTGTAATATCTTGCTTCGCAAATCTGGTGGCATGTTTGGTACATTGATGTGTGTCCTCTTTTCAATTGGTTCATGGTTTGGTTCTCTGCAAGTTATTTTTCAAGGTTGACAATCATTATTGTTAGTATTCCTTAGTGGTGGTATGAAGATGTCGATGATGTGCTTCTTATGTTGCTGGTCTGCATTGATTGTTGTACTCCCAATTGGTGATGTTATTTGGTCTATTGGTTTTCTTCATGTTCTTGGCTAACCTAATGGTTGTAGCGTGTTGTGAATGTTTGAGGCATAATTCTTGGTCTGCATTTATTATTATATTGAGTCTGATTATATTTTGTAATTTAGTGGAGAGTGTTGAGTTGACCTTGTTGGTTCATCCAAGATTGATGATATGTATAAATAAGAGTTCTAATCTTGTATTCATGGATGAGTGAGAGAAATAAGTGTGAATCTGTATGTGTGTTGAAAGTATACATCTTGTGAAAGCAGAAGAGAAGTGTGTTGAGAAAGTTGTATTTGTGCTTCAATATAATTTATCCAGGCATGTTGAAGATGCTATTATCTAGTTCATGATCTGTGGATGTAATCCAAATTCATTGTAAGGAAGTGAGTCTTCCTTGAGCAGTAAGACTTATTGATTTTCTTTTGAGTAGTGAGCTCTAGGAAATGTGTCTGAAGACATGTGCATTCCCATTGTAATACTCCTAACATGGAATAATACTTTTAATAGAGTATATCATCTTTTGGGTTCATCCCCACTATGGTTTTTCCCCTGATCGGGTTTCCACGCAAAAAAATATTGGTGTTGTGTGTTCTTGATGTGTTGTAGATCTATGCTTTAATGTTTAATTATTAGATCTGAAGTTAAGGTTAAAGTTTTGTAAAGTTGCATAAGTTTTGGGACAACTAATTCACCCCCCCCTCCCCCCCTCTATCAATTATTTTCTGCCCTATTTCCATCAATTAGTATCATAGCCTAGTTCCTTTGTGGGAAGCTTAATCACTTTAGTTGATCCAAGATGATAGCTTACAAGAAGGATAGTCCAAGATTTGATGGTACAAATTAATCTCTTTAGAAAGGTCACGCAGAATTACATTTGAGATGCATTGGAGAAGATTTTGGGGAGATTATAGAGAAGCAGTATAATCCTCCTGCAGTTCCTACTACTCTGGATGAGAAGAAACAAGATGAATATAAAATTAAAGCTAAGGAAGCATTGTTGAGTGCCTTGATTGATACTAAGATGACAAATGTTATGGAATTGAAGATTGCACATGAGATATGGAAGAATTTGGAAACATTGTATGAAAGTGATACTTATGTGAAGCTAGAAAAGTTGCAAAGCCTAAAAGGAAAATATGAGACATTCATGATGAGTGAAGATGAGAACATTACTTCTTACATGCAGAAGTTGAATGAGCTTGTATGTAGTATCAAATGTGTCGATGGACAGTTGGATGAATTAGAGATTGTTTCTAAAGTGCTTAGATCTTTACCTCCTTCCTATAAACACGAAGTTACTTCTATTGAGGAAATCATAATTATGAGAAATGTAACAAGAGACATATTGATTGGTAAGCTTTCAGCTTTTGAGATGAGTGAATATGGTGATGCCCTTCCCAAGGTAGAATCTAAATTCAAGGCTACTATTTCTAGAAAGGATAAGCAAATATATGATCCAAGAGAAATTTCTTCAAGAAGTACATCTAGATATGCAAAGTGGATGAAAGAGATTGAAGATGAATAGGGTGAGATTCAGGAGCTTGAAGCCCTTATTACGAAGATATTTTTGAAAGGTGTTGGTAAGTATGAAGGAAAGTTGTCTCTTAATTTTTTTTCTTGTCATAAGATTGGTCATTTTGCATCAAGGTGTACGAAAAGAGTACCTAAGTTTAAACATAAGAAGCCTATATTTCATAAGAGATGTTATTATGATGCTAATGAAGGTGTGATAGATGATGAGCCTGATAAAGGTGGTTCAAGTGACAGTGAATGGGTATTTATTTCTATTACAAAAGAAGACGATCCTGACTCTACTAGCTAAATGAATGAGGAAAGAGATTTGACCGCACGAGTTGAAGAGAAAGATAAATGGGTAATTGATAGTGGGTGTTCACATCATATGGTAGGTGATAAAAGAAAGTTTGTAAGTTTGAAAAGGTATGATAATGGTGTTGTAAGATTTGGAGATGATACACCTTGTTTAATCCGTGGTAGATGATCCATTACTCTTAATAGTAAGAATAATACTGATGATGTTTTGTATGTAGAAGGTTTAAAGCATAATCTTTTGAATGTTAGACAATTAGTTGACAAGGGTTATAATATGCAATTCAAGAATGGAAAATGTACAATTTTGGGAAGTTCCAGTGTTGCGATTGCTTCAAGTACAAAAACTAAAGGTAATGTATTTCATTTGATTAGCGCTGAGAAAAGATGTGTAATTGCTGAGATTGATGAAAGTTGGTTGTGGCATAAGAGGATGCATCATGTGAATTTTGATAATATTGTCAAGATAGTTCTATTCAAGCTGTGAGAGATCTTCCAATGCGAATAAAAAACCTACTAACCCTATGTGTAAGGAATGTCAATTGGGAAAACAAACTAGATCTACATTCAGAAGTAAGAATCATTTTTCAAGTGGATTTTTGGATCTTGTGCATACTGACTTATGTGGTCCTTCTAGAATGAATTTTTTTTTAGGGAGACATATATTTTATGTTTTTTATTGATGATTATTCTAGAATTATGTGGGTTACTTTTCTGAGGGAGAAATATGAGGCCCTAGACAAATTAAAATTTTCAAGCCTATGGTTGAAACAGGGATAGGTTTGAAGCAAAAGTGTCTGAGTGGTGACAGAGGTGGTGAATTCACTTCCCATGAGTTCTATGCATTTTATGATGTTTTGAAAATAATAGGTACTAAGAGGGGGGGAGGGGTGAATCGGGACTAAAAAAACTTTTATACTTTTCCTTAAACCTTTCAATAACAGTAAAAGAAACTTACACACTAATAAGAATACAACTGTAACTTTAAAGTAAAGTGCAATGCATAAAGTAACAACACATTAACGCTCATAACACTCATATTTTTATCATGGAAACCATTGGTTAGAGGAAAAAACCACGGTGGGGATGACACCTACAATCTTCTCACTGCAGTAGAAAAGAGTGCTCTATTAGGAGCTTATAATATGTCACTTTCTAGGTGACTCACCCTATTAGGAGTGACTGATACTTTGTTAGAAGTATTTGAAGTCCTATTACATACTACCTTGTTAAAGGATTTAATGCCACTATTATAGTGTTCACCCTATTAAGGGATTCACAAAGAAAATCTTGTTAGATTATTAGAATATCTAATCTTTACTTGTATTTATTTATTTAATTAGGAGATTCTGATGGAATCCCTATGTGTATTTTGTCCTCTAGTCCAAGTGGGAGGACAACTCATTTTTATGTAATTCCTTTAATAAGGAAATTAGTTTATTCCTCCTTAAGAGGATATCGACACTTGTCACACACTTATGAATGGTGGAATTCATAGACTTGGGAGTTACATTCTAACTCCTCTCTCTCATCTCTATTTAAGAGATGCTCCTCTCTCATTTCTTAAGGATGAAGTTATTGTAATGTGCATCTTGCTCTCTTCCTTTATCTCTTTTCTCTCTTTAGGCTATGGCCTCATTCATAATATCACAAAGGGGTTTTTCTTTGCTTTTCCACTTATAAAATATCTTGTCTCCTTTGTCTTTGGCTCTTTTGATAAATGCTCTTGGATTTGGTTTTCTCATGGTAACATTTCCCCCTAAATCCTAGCTCTCTTGGATTATTTAATTTCTTTTTCTCTTCCATTATTATTTCTTACATGGTATCAAAGAAGGTTACTAATCCTTGTTTTGAGCATAAAGGTGTCAGAGGTTACCATTCATGGAGCACTCCTTGTTTGGAGATTCTTTATCTAATCCGTGGTTTTGCAGATCTTATATTTATTAGAGTTTGAAAAGAATCTTGAATGCCATTACATAATTGCATCCATGTTTGTTAACATTTGTGATTGCAGGATTTCTATGAGATTTTTTTTAAGTTTTTTTTCTAACCTCTTTGGATGGCTTGCTGTCAGAGAGTAGAGTTTGAGCTTTTTTTTAGTTTGGCTGATTTCAGCCAAACCCATTGCAACCTATTTTTTATTTTCACCTCTGTCAGGCAAACCGCAAGGCGTAACATATTTCTCTCATTTGTGCATGTTTCATCTAATTGATCTTTATATATCTTGTCTTTTGCATTTTTTGTTTCTTGCAGAATATACATTATAACATCTCAGATTTCCTTTTATCTCTTTGTGCATGCAATATTTCTACTTGATTTTTATAATATTGGTCTGATTTTACAGGATCAATCATCGTTTAACTCTCTCCTTATTTAAACTAATCTCTCTTTTTGTTATATCTAATTTATGTTCATTTATCTCTACAAGCTGATAGCATATAATATAATATAACTCTTTTTCTTATTCTATTTGTTGTTTATATATATATATATATATATATATATATATATCTAACTGATGTTGATATTGGTATTGTTGTTTTCACAAAAATCTAACATCTATTGTCTTATTGATGTTTTATTTACTTGTTGCTAATTATATACTTGTTGTTTTTTATTTACCTGCTAGTTATATCTTGCACATACACTCCATTTATTATACATCTAATTTGGATTATCACTGGTAGAGAGTAAAAATACTTCTGCCAATGCTATAGTTTTTTTTGGATTTTATTCTTCATACTTCTTATGCTAATTATTTGTTTTTGAATAGTCTTATAATCTTTATAGCACAATCTATCTATTTACATATTGGTAACTAATTGGAAATTACATAAAATATCATTGACTTAAGCCTTCCTCATTAGCTCTGTATACCTTTCATAGCTATAACATTAGTACTTTTATTTCCAATTTCACTATGCTAACCTGCTTAGGCTTAGTAGGAAATATGCAATCACTTTCTTTAGCGTAATGTTTAATTATTTCTTGGTCTGAAACTTATCAACATACACTGTCACCTTGAGGATATTATCCTGTTCCCAGCTTACTTTCTTAAAATATATTTTAAAAAAATAAAACAAAATTCTCTATGCATTTTATTTTGCATCGATTTATTTCAGAAAATAACTAAATCTTTAGGTTCTTGACAGTGTGAGCAACCTAATTTTGATTTACGTGTTGGATCTTTCCCATTTTTCTTTCCACCTCTTGGCCAATATAAGACACTTTTTTAGTGGTCACATAGAGAGGGTTGCTGATGCTTCTTAAATTTTATTATTCGATGCTTCATAGTCGACTTAGATTCTAGCTAATTAGTTCCATGTGATCTGCAATTTTCCACCCTAGTAGTACAGGTCTGTAGGAGTTTCTTTTTGAAATTGAAAGTAAACATTTTGTTTGAAAATTGTCTGCAATTTAGACTAAACTCGGGCTGCCTCCCTTTGTATAGGAATTTCATTGCTCCTTGCCTATCACCTTGCTGGTTCATTCTTCTTTTGCATAGCACTCCACCTCATTTTGTCTTATATAAACGTGGCTCTTGTCCCCTTTTAGCCCTTGTAATTGTTGTTAATTACAGTTGTTATGCTACTGTTGTAGTAGAGTTTTTTATTTATTGGTGCCCTTACCAAACTCCTTCCTCCACCCACATGTTGTTAGTCTCCTCCCTCAACGCTGCTACAATTCTCAGCGCATAACCTTTCTCTCAACGCTTTATCATTTTCTCTGTGCTGTCCCATTTCTCTGTCTTGTCCCACCTTTGCTGATTGGTCTGTGCATTTTATTCTTATTCTTTTCTAGCATTAGATAAGTTTCAGTTTGTGCTCTGTTCTTATTCTACCAATATTAGTTTTCTTCTCTGTCAATATCAGTTTTCTTTCCCATCTTAGCTTTATCTTTGCCTTGTTTTTAGTCTTTAGTCTAATTCTTAAGTACACATTATAATTTGCTTTTATTTTATTACTATTTTTAATTATTATGCCCAGAGGCGTAACCTACAATGACATCAAACCCTTATAAGATTATTATGTCCAGAGGCGTAACCTACAATGGCATCAAACTCTTATAAGAGGTCATTCAAAAAAACGGTGTAAGAAAAAAGAATTGATTCGCATTCCACTGTCAAATCACCATTCAAAAAATAAATGTTAGCATGTAAAAAAGATGGAAAAAATGGGCTTAATTGAAAATACAAAAATAAATGTCACGCCGCATGTAAAAGATGGAAGAATAGGACCGACACTTTAATATTGGAATCCGAGTAGAGTGCGGCTTTTTATCTTTCTTGATTTGTGTGACCGGTCTTCTCCTCACACGTATGATCGACGGCCTAGCTTTTTGTATTTTCAATATTTAATAGAGTCAAATCACCACCTCGCCCACTCTACAATGCATTAGATTAATATTGAAGATAGTGGAATAGATAATATACGTTATGCATGCCAAGGCCAGTGATTCATTTTTCCTATGAACTCCTTTAAAATGACCAAAGACGCAAAAAAAAAATAGTGAAGAGAGTGATTTAATTTCCTGGGACAAAATCCTCATTTGGTCCTTTAGATAGGATGATACAACGATACACTTGTCTGATCGTCTCTTTGCTGAATTAGTTGTTTCATAGAAGAAGGGTCAACAAATTCAAGGGAAGCATATACAACCTATGTATTGGGGAGCAGCCGAATATTATCAGCAAGTGGAAAGTTCCTTCAATGTATTTACAATGTCCAGAACATCAACTATGAAAGCCACTAATAAATCATGGATTACTATGATTATTGAAGGTGGTGTATTTCTTAAGGGATTAGAAATTTAAATCATCACCAAATGATTCTTTTGGACTATTTTTATTTGACTTAGATTTGAAATCCGATGGTCTGTGGCCTATTTTTATTTTATTTGAATGATAGACATTTGCAAGAGCATATGATACAACATGCAAAAAGGATTCAACTGTATTGTTTGTTTTTGTACTTTGCATGCATGTCTATCAGAGCATTTCTAGCTAACAAAAATCCTCAGGCACCATTATTCTTTTATGCATTTTCATGCCCTATTTTGGATTAGATTATAATATAGAGAACGACACCAAATAATTGGGTTTTAAACCTGTTAATCACATTTTCAAGAAATTTGTTTTATGCAAATATTGCAATCATTGCATGCCATATTTTCAAATCGGTAGAGCTTGGAAATTTTAATGTGCCGAATAAACTGGGTTCTTATTTGTAGTTTTAATTTTTGGAATGTTTGATCCATCTCATTATTATGTTTTTTTTCCTATTAATTACATTCTCATTCTCATTACAATAGAATGAATATCCTCGGTTTGTTATACATGTTGACCTACATAAACCTGCACCAAAAAAAGTCACTGAAAGCAACAAATTAGTTAGATTTTATGTTAAAAAGAAAATCAGAGTCAATAGTTAAAATAATGAGGCCCATATTTATCCTCAAAAAATCTGTAAATTAGTTCAGTAGTTCATATTTCCTCTTCTACTCATCCACTTCTGCAATTTTCTAACAAAATAAACAAAAAAAAAAATTGTATGAAAAACATAAAAATTATAGTGCAAGTGGGATAGCCTTAAAAGATCAGGAGGTGAGATAAATTAAATCTAACAGATATGATTCTATTTTAGATGTTGCCATAAAGATTTGAAAAAAAACATGAGAAAGTCTGGGTTTTAAGCGACCAAATTAGAATTAAATAATTCTATAAGAGATGTTTTCAATGAAAAATTTATAAAATTTATATATAAAAAGATGATTAATGAAAATAAAGATGCATAGTAAAAAAATAATTAGAAACATCTTACTTTTGTTATTGAGAATAAAGATGTTTCTATATTCTCTTTATAATTTTCTACTTAGATGTTTTTATATTATTTTTATATTTTTCATTTAGGGCCCGTTTGGTTGCACCCCATAACTGGGTTATGCCGCCCATAACCTGGTTATGGGGTGCAATTCCCTGTTTGGATGCCCTTTTTGAAAATGGGAATGTGGATTTGCATAACCCCATTTTGC
>MU226984.1:998858-1009864 GCA_018584345.1 Thuja plicata | reverse complement strand
CTACCGGGATTCGAACCAAACAGGGATTTTATGCATAACCAGGGTTTGGACAACCAAGGTTATGCATAACCAGGATATGCTGCATAACCAGGGTATTTTTAATTCCCCAACCAAACGGGCCCTTAGAAATATCTTTATTCTCAATTAGAGAATATGAATATTAGAAGAGTATAGAGATAATATAGAAACATCTTACTTTTTTTTGTATTATATATAAGGAGATCAAAAAATAAACTGAAAGGTTCCAGTTAAGTTACAACAGAGAGTTTCATCCACAGAGGAGGAAAAGCCTCACAAAATATAGTCACATCGATAAGAACAAGTGTTTAGAAAAACAAAAAATCGATCAAAACTAGGGACCCAACAAAAGATCTAGTGTAGAATATCACTGTGGGTGTCAACCCACGCAGTCCAGCCCATAGACCCCTCCATCCAAACTATGTTCTTCAGCTCCTGGATTTGCGTCAACATGAGGTTCTGATCTTTTTTAGACTTGAGGTTCTTTTTGATTTCGTTATTGAGTTTTGTGCAAGCATTCTCAAATGTCTGATAGTCCTCCATATTCCTTCTCCACTCATAGCCATGTTTGAGCTCGTACATAAAGAAAGTAGCATGACCATTTTTCAGGAACCTCTTCAGTTTCTCCTTGTCCATCATCATAGTTGTATGGACCTACAAATTTTTTTTAAAATGAGTGAGTTTAAGAAATGACTCAGTAAGAACCCTGGGGTTGACCTGATACTTTTCCTCATTCCTACATTTCCAGATCAGCCAAAGAATATTAGAAGAGAGGATATTCCAACAAAGATTAGTATCATTTTTAATACCATTAATATTACCAGTGATAATTTCTAGAATATGCACATTAATAGGATAATTAATGCCAAACATATTCCAAACCTTTTTAGCTAAAATACAGTCCAATAGGATATGTTTGTCGGTTTCAGGGAGCTTACATAAGCTGCAAAATTCATTCATGTGCTTATCCTTTCTAATCGGCAATCTGTCAATAGTGACCAACCATTTAAAGCACTTGATTTTAGGTTCAATGGTGCCTTTCCAAAGCTTATCAAAGAATTTACTCCAAGCTTTGATATCAAGGGAGGAGTACCAAACAAAGTTAACATGGCCGATGATGGAATTGTTATACCCAAAAACCTTGTAAATGTTTTTAGCTTTGATTTTGGATATAACAACTCCATTAGGCCATTTACAATTTAAGAATCTGTGAGAGTCAACTAGGCACACAATGGGCAAGTTATAAGTGGCCTTAACAATCATGTTATAGGTTTTCTTTTGAGAGGAAGGGATACCGAATCTGTTCTTAAGATCATCCCAGCTGATGATCTTATCATGCTCAAAGAGGGTAACTAATTGAGAGATGCCAAGACTGTTCCAGTGCCGAGTAGAGCACCCTTGGGAGAGGGCAAGGGGTTTACTAGATAATTGAAGATTCCACCAGATGGATCTTTCACCGTATACATGTTTATCATCATGGAAATCTTTATTGGTAATATGACTTCTGACTTGATCCCAGGCTTTTCATATGGTTCTGAAAATAACAAAGCCCTGAACAGCAATAGAGAAGTTACCAAGAATCAAGTCACTAAGGGGGAGATTCTTCCAACTTTTAGCATGTTTAGGGACACCCCTTTCAATATTATGCCTAACAAGGACTTTCCATGCATCATAACCATCCATAAAATGAAAGATCCACTTGGTAGCCAGAGCCACCCCTTGGGTTTTAAGATCTTTAAGCCTCAAACCCCCCAAAAGTTTATTCGTATGGCACCAGGCCCAATTAACAGCATGTATTTTTCTAATTCCTTTACCATCAAACCAGAGGAAGTTCCTCACAGCCTTTTGAATTTCTAGAATCTGGTAGTTGCTAAACATCCAGGCAGAGGAGAAGTATATGTTATAAGAAGAGAGAATTTTTTGACAGACCTGAACCCTGCTAGCTAAGGACAAGGATCTGTTATGCCATTTTCCCAGTTTATTGGTGATCTTTTCCTTAATCCATAGCCACATATCCTTGAGGGAGGGTTCAATAGAGAAAGGAATGCCAAGATATTTGACAATCATATGCGGGCCACCCCATTGAAAGTTGTGCAAATTAAACTAGTCGGGAGGTTTATCCTCCCTACCAAGGCAAATGGATTTGGCTTGGGAGACCCGAGCTCCAGAGATGGCACATAAAAAATTAAGTTTGGTTTGCAGGGCATCAAAATTGCTAGCATTGAACTCCATGAAGATGGCAGTATCATCAGAGAACTGGGAGTTGATAAGCTCATCATCATTGGGAAGGGATATACCCTCAACAGCAGGAGATAAGGAGTTATCCCTGAGAATGTAATATAAATCTTTAGAGGCAATAACAAAAAGGGAAGGGGCTAAAGGACAACCTTGTCTAATGGATCTCCCAAGGGGGAAGGGCTCTAAGAGAGAGCCATTAATATCAACTTGAGCAATGGCGTCTTTAAGCAGAACATGAACCAAATCACAGAACATGCTAGGAAAACCAAAAGCCTTTAACATCATGGATATTAAACTCCATTCGATTCTATCATAGGCCTTTGCAAAGTCTAGGAGCAACATAGCAGAATTCTATTGAGAGCAGGAAGTCCAATTCATAGCTTCCCAGTTGGGGATGAGATTCTCAAGAATAAATCTACCCTTGATAAATATCATTTGGGTAGCACAGATAAATTTAGGTAAGATATCCGCAAGTCTAAGAGCCAGAACTTTAGCAAGTATCTTACAAGAAACATTGAGGAGAGTGATTGGTCTCCAATTCTTAATGAGAGCTTTATCCTTGTCCTTGGGAATAAGCTTAATGATATATCTATTTACAGTAGAGCCAAGGGAACCATTAACAAGGGATTCCGCATAAATGTTTTGAAGATCTTTAGAAATCCAACCAATGTTGGCCTTGAAGAATTCCACATGAAGGCCATCCGGCCCAGGGGCCTTGTCACTGTGGAGAGAATTAATAGCCTTCTCAATTTCCGCAATATAGATGACTTTAGACAACAGATCAGCATCATTACTAGAGATCATATTAGGGATCAGGGGAATGCACTTGTTTCTCATGATGTCAGCCTCTTCAGAGTCCTTAGAGGTAAAAAGGTTTTTGTAGTAGCTAGCAAAGGCTTTTTAATGTTATACTGGTCGGACACTTCTTGATTATTAACTAAGATCCTGTCAATCGATTCATTAGACTGTTTATGCTTGATGAGGTTAAAGAAAAACTTATATCCCCAATTACCATTAAGGAGCCAATGAGCTCGAGATCTAATCCTCTCTCATCTAATCTTAATTTGTTGATGTTTCCTGAGAGATTCTTTGGCAGAGATAACATATGAAGTAAGTTCATCTCTCATGGGACAGGCTTGAACATTGGCTTCAGTAATTTGCAAATTGGATGAGAGAATTTTCTCAAAGAATCTATAATCTTTGGCCCTCTTTTGGCCAATGGTTTTTAACAGATTCTGCCATGCCAGAAGGTTCATCTCCCATCTATGAGCATGTGAGGAGGATGGGGAGTTGAGGATATTGATATGTTGAATGATGGATATGGCAGCTAATACATCTTCATCAAGGAGTAAACTAGTATTCAGAATAAATTTAGTGTTGGAGTTTCTAGGATGAGCAAGGGAACAATTGAAGCTAATGCAAGCATAGATGGGGTGGTGATCAGAAAGGGCAGTAAAGGTGACAAGAACAGAGTTCCCCTGGCTATCACGAAGGAAGGAAAATAAGTTTTTGTTTCCATAGAACTGATCAAGCCTAGAGTAAATTTTGGACATGCCTTGTTGAAAGTTGCACCAAGTGTGCCCTAAACTAGGGTTATTATCCTTGTTACCAGTCAGGGGGTCAAAGAGATTTTTCTCATTTTTCATCCTAGACCAATGAGTTTTTTCCTGGTCTTTCCAATAAAAAGGGAGTCCTCCCATTTTATCATCCTAAGACTCAACCATATTAAAATCCCCTCCAACAATCCAAGGGACATTTGGCAAACTAGCCATCCAGTCCCAAAGAGTCGATCTCTCTTTATGATCATTCGGGGCATAGATGGTCAATATGCCAAAAATGGAGTTGTTATGATTGATGGTAATCCAGATGACCCTTTGACAGGGAGAGAAACCATATCTAGTAATACCTCTGCCCCATTCAGGGTTAATAAGCAATGCAGTGCCTCCCCTACCTCTGGGGTGATCAGTATAGAACTTAAGAGCATCCTTCCAGAGGAAATTAAGATTAGAATCTAGGACAAAACCAACAGCCTTGATTTCTTGAAGCATCAGAAAATCAATAGAATTATAACTATCAATAAATATTTTGATAACAAATTTTCTATTAGGGGATTCGAGACCCCTAATGTTCTAGGAGATAACATTCATGATGCAACTTGAGACAGGGTATCACGCTGGTTTTTCACCCCTTCAATAGGAGCCATGATAGCTAGGAGGGAGTCTCCATTTTTTTACTCAATGGATTCTTGTTCTTGGATACTACAGGTCTCCCACATCATTTAGAGGCTTGAAGATTATCTTTAAATTTATCTTCATTGTCAGAACCTACATGGGATTGAAAGTCGATCTCCATGGAATGCTTAATCTGGAGGGGAATAGGCATGGATATACTATTTGAAATACTGGCTAGAATGACTTCCAGAGAGCAATCATCTTCAATTTCTTTGAAAACTTTAAGTGGGAGTTCATGATTGGGGCCGGGTTTGGTACAACTACCTGATGGTTTAATATTGGTTTTACTCGAGACGGCAGAGTAAATTTGAATTTCTTACGAATTGTGGTTATTCATACCGGGTGGGATAGAGGAGTTGACAATCGCTGGGGACTCCTTCAAACTTAGGTCATTTTTAGGGGTCCTCCTCCTACATTTTTTGGTGACAATTTGGAATCCATCTTTAGTTAAAGTGTTATCCTCCATGGTAGACAAATCTGGGAAGGAGACCGAAGTCGGGATAGAGGGAAAAGATGGAGAGATGGGGTTCAGATCAGGAGTGGGACTCTCAGAGTGGACAGCTTGGGTTATAAACTCAGCAGAAGATTTTCCTTTAGGGATATTCACAGAGATGGATTTGTCTGGTTGAGGATTTGTAAAAGATGTTTCTAAAATAATGACAAACATCTTAAACATCTTATTTTGAAAAGGTCTATAAAAGATTTTTTCAAAGATTAACTAGAAAAGCATATAAAAAATTAAGATGTTTCTAAAATTTTCAATTACATGATGTTTGTAAAATTTAAGAGTATTTAAATAAATTAAGGTTATGTGAATTTTTTTTCATATTTTAATAATAATAAAATTATTATTTTTAAAAATATATTTTAATTAACAAAATTAGTATTTTTATTTTTTTTTATGGAGGGTTAGACCTGCGAGGTTGCCCAACATAAAGATATTGCATAATCTTCTATAGAAAATTTTAGAGAAGTGACAACATTAGTATTTAAAAAAAAATTATAGAAGATTTCTTACTTTCTATTATTGTACTATTGCATTCACTTGTGCACAATTAGTCAATTAGTTTTACACCAATCAACCAATCATAACTCACCATTTTTCCTCGTTCGAATATTTCTAAAGTTTAAATATTTATTTACTAATTAAATATATTATATTAATTACTTATCTTAATTATGATTGGTTCAATTGATTTAGTGTTATAGGACCCCTTTTTTCGGAGGCTAGTCATATTGAGTTTTTTTTCCGGCAAGATTTGTGGAATAATATTACAAACTATTACATACTATTCAATGTAGTTCTAAATTAATTTTTGAAAATGATTTAGAAATACCAAAACTCAATAAATAAATTTCTAACCAAATAAACTATACAATTAAAACTAATTAATAATTATTTTTCCTCTATAAATAAATATTTATATACAGTATTCCACATTTGCACTAACTAAACATTTTAATATAAAAAGACCATAACAATATTTTAACATTCTAATTATTTTTATTAAATAACTATTAATTAAAATATACTTAATATTTATAATAATATCAAAATTAAAGTTAAAATTATAATAAATTACGGCAAGTACAGGCCACTACGTGGCACTTGTTAATAATATTTTATGAGTTGTTTGAAAGTGAACCAATATGATTAGCATAGAAGGGGAAAATATGTCTATATCATTGCATGAGCAAAGAAATAATTCAATACTAAGGCTTAGCATGTGATGAAGGACAGCAAAATTTCTTAATCATTCTGTGAATATACAATAATTCATAATATGTTATATAATTATTTTAAAATTCTTTCAAATAAATAATTATGTGATAATTTTTTGAATTAATGTGTTAAAGCACAAAATAACTTATAGGAAGAAAGAAAAAAAGGCTAAGAGGCCTCTTGAAATATTACCTTAAACCAAATTGAACCCAATTAAATTGAGACTTAACTCTAATACTAAGCCAAAATGAATGTTAACCCTAATTCTAATTAAATATTAAGCAAAATTAAACTTTATACCTAAAATCTTAGTTCATGGAGAAACCTATTGAAGAAATAGAAATAAAAAACCTTGAAAACTAAATTAAAGATTAAACTATATTGAACGCTACCTTAACTTTAAATCGTATTACACATTAAACCAAGATGAACCTAAACCATAAAATTCAACCTTAAAAACTTAATCCTAATTAGAATTAACATTTAATTAATTAGTCTCTTATCAAGTATCACATTTCTAATTAGTAACCCTAAATCTTAAGGCCATCATCATCAAACTTATTGCTCTAATGTTTAGAGTATTAGGATTTCCAAAATCCACTCACATGTTGGATGAATTTTTAGTTGTCATCATTGTGATCTATCTTAATAAATTAAAATTTAATGCTAACATTAAGCTTTATTTAACCACAACCAAAAAATGAACCCTAAACCTAACCACAATTGCGCTTTCATAGGCTTCCAAAATTTATTCCAATCTAAGATTAAAAAATAGGGTCAATTGATAAATTAAACCCTAAACCTAACCCTAACCATTATAGTAAACCAAAATGATCTATAACCCTAAATTTGAACCTAGCTGAACCCTAAGTTATGTAAAATCGATACTTGAGATGACCTTTGAAATCTAACCTTCAACTTAACCTTAATCCTAATACAATTAAATCCTAACCCTAAGACTAACCCTAATTGAACTCTAATTCTAACCCCAAGTATAATAAAACCCTAGTCATAATAAACCCTTATCCTAATCAATCCCTAACTATAATTAAATTCAACCCTAACTATAATTGAAAGATTTCCTTCTAATTCAATGCTAACTCTAACCTAACCTTAACTCTAACCCTAATTGTGCTTCAACCATAACACTAATTGAACTATCACTCTATCCTTATTTGAAACCTATGCATAATTTAACCCTAACTATAACCATAGTCTTAGCTTAACATGAACCCTAATATGAACCTTAACAAAGGCCTAATCAAAATCCTAACCAAATCATAGTCAGAACCCTTACATGAGTCCTAACCTTAATCATAATTCTAATCCCAATCATAATTCTAACTTTCACCCTAATAACACCCCCAACTGAAACCTAATCCTAACCATGATATTGATGACATATAAATAATTGAATGTTTGAAGATGTTAAGTTGATCACCGAAATGCAGAAAGATAATGCAAGACATTAAATCAATCAATGGATTGTATTGTCATTGATGTCAACTTGATATAATCTGATCGGTTATATACAAAGTGTCAAAGACTTTAGAGAATCAGAGAGATAAAGGTTATGCTTTCAGTAATGCATAAAAGATCAGCATTCACTAAGTGACTACAAACATCGACGATTAGTGGAACCTGACGGACAGAGAAACCCAAAAGTAAAAGTCGCAGTGATGCCTGAGCAAGAAACCTGACAAGCATTACCAACGAGCAGAATCACAAGCATTACCGATGAGCAGAACTTCACAGTGATGCCCAACAGACAGACAAGCCCGACGGAGATGCCTGAGGAGAACTGAAGTGTTGACCGAAGCTATCAAAGAGTAAAACACCGAAAAGAACTGAAGTTCAGAAATGGAAAAATACTTAGCTGGCAAGAGCTAAAGATAGAGTTAACTGGTTGTTAACATTGTTTTCATCGACAAGTTAAAGCCAAAGATAAGTAAAAGATTTAAAGCTATTTTATCCAGTTGTCAAGGAGAAATCTATGGGATAAAACTAAAGTAAATCTTTAAAGAAAGATTGGCTAAAATTACGGATCACGCCAAGAACAAGAAAAACAAAAAGTGAGAAACGGTGATATCATGTCTATAAAGAGACAATGTAATTTATTATGAATTAGGGGAGTGAATAGATAAAAAGGATGTTGAAGAGAAACTTCATATAGTCCTAATCAATCAAGCTGAGGAAAGAGCTAAAGATTTCTGCGGACACCGAGCAACAGAGAAGCACAACATCACCGAGCAGAAAGAAGTGGAGCAAAGGTATTGAAAAGATACATTGATCAGAAAGGTATTATGAGCTTACAATAGATCTGAAAATATGCACAGTATAAGTTGTATATGTGAACATATCATTTACTGTTTTAGTTTAACCATTGATTCAGAAAGTCTCTTAACCGAGAAGGACTTAACAATCCTTTCTATATTGAGATACATCCCAAGGAATATCAAAAAATTTAATCATGAAGATAGCATCAGATGTCAGATACCATTTGACAAACCAGGGTTTGGACATGAAAGGTAGCATAGAGATGCCTGATATTAAGTGAAAAACTATTCTATTTAAATCCTCTAACAAGGTCACACCTAACAGTGTGTTTGTAACCTTTAACAGGGTTGACTCTTCACCGAGGTCACTTCAGAAGAGTGAAAATTTTGGGTTACCAGTCCCAAGTGGTTTTTCCCTTAATAGGGTTTCCATGTTAAAAATCCGTGTGTCAATGTGTTTATGAGTCATTACTTTAGTGTTTTGCATTACACATAACTAATTTGGATTGATCGGTATACACTAAGCAATTTACTATTTTTCGGTAAATGAAAGACTGCTAATCGGTAAACAGTAAGAATAAGGTTTAAAGAGTGAACTCTGAGCAGTAGTTATTTGTTAAGATTGTTTGAAGGCATTCATCTTGTAGGACTGAAGATAACTAGAGGCTTAATATTGTGGTACTAAGTTTTTGGGTTGATTAATTGAAATATTTTTGAGGCCACTCATTCACACCCCCCCTCTCAGTTATTCTAACAGATATAAACCAGGTAACCTTAACCATAATCTCAATCTTAACCCTAAACCTAATCCTAACCCTAACCCTAACCCTATCCTTATTTCTAACCATGATCTAAAACCCTAATCCTAAAACTAACCCTAAACCCTCTCCCTAACAATAATCTTAACCATAATTATAAATGTTAAACCCTAATCCTAACTCTAACCCTAATACAAACCCTTACCCTAACTATAATACTAACTATGATTTGAGCACCTAGCCCTTATCCTAATAAATCTTAAATGCTAAAACCTAATCCTAACCCTAATTACTATACCCTAATCCTAATCCTAATTACTAAAGCCTAATCTTAAATGGTAAACCATAATCCTAAATGATAAACCCTAAATCCTAGATCTTGAAATAAACCATAGTCCTAAATTGTAAACCCTCGACCTAAATGATAAACTCTAATCTATAATGCTACACCCTAAATGTTGAATCCCAATCCTAACCATAATTTTTAATACTAAACCCTAATCCTAACCTTGATATCTAAATCCTAATTATAATTCAAACCCCAAACACAACCCTAACCATGAGATCCGAACCTAAACCTTTATCATAATACTAACCCCAATCAAAATACTAACCATGATGTAAACCCTAACCCTAACAATAATTGTAATCCTAAGCACTAATCCTAACCCTAACCCTAACCCTAATTCTAGCTTGAAACCTAATCCTAACCATCATAAAAACTTAACCCTGACCATAATCTAAAACATAACTCAAACCCTAACCCTAACCATAATCCTAACCCTAGTTGTAACTATAACCCTAACCCTAACCTCTATCCTAACCATGACATATCCTAACAATCCTAACCTCTATCCTAACCCTAACCATGACGTATACCTAAAACCCTAACCGTAATCCTAAATATAATGCTAAACCTCATTTCTAAGCATAACCTGAACACTCACTTTAGCCCTAACCATGATGTAAAACTTGACTATATTAAATTATATTTAATAAAAATATTATATATAGTTATATATTAATTTATTCAATATCTTACGCATGCTACAACTGCTACTAGCAAATATATAACCTATATATAAAATACATCGAGGCGTTTAATTTTTTATCATTCAACTTTAATAAAAATTAAAGTTAAAAAAATTCAATGCCTCCATACATCTCGACGTATTTTATATATAAGTTATATATTTGCTAGTTTATTTATATCTGCATATATATAAATATAGTTATATATACAGTTATGTTTTCTTTTTTTATAATCTTAATTTTTTTTACAACTTCAATATTGTAATTTTTTAATCAATTCTTAGGATCAGAAATTTTAACCATATCTCTATTCTTAATAAAATAAATCTCTATTTCTAAATTCAATTGTATACCTCTCTGTTATTTATTAGTTCCTGCCATAGGCAGGTAATTATTGCAATCATTTAGTTTTGAAATCAATTAATTTAACCAATCAGTTTTCAAGATTTTTTAAGTCTATTTATGTTTTGTAAAGTTTGATAATTTCAACATATTTAAAAAATCTAAATAATGCTATTTATTTATAATTCTATTCACTGTGAATAAAAAAGGCAATGAGAAAATTCACATTTTAAAAGTTTAATTAAAAGAAATTTTAAAAAACACATGGTAGTATTTATTGGAGCATTAAAGAAGATGTCATGTCATTTGTACTAAATGCACATTATAAATGTATTATTATTATTGGAGCTATCAATATTTGTCATCTTTTTGAAATTAAATTATATAA
>MU226984.1:981862-996739 GCA_018584345.1 Thuja plicata | reverse complement strand
CATATAGAAATTACCTTAAAAAAATACTTTAATATTTTCATATAAGTATGGCTTAGATATACTTAGATTGGTGAAAAATTCAAATTTTAATTTATCATTTTTCTTATTTATGCCAACGCCAACGGTAAGATGGTGGTACAGGCTTATGGGTATACCATGCCCTCGATCGTCTCCAACGCGTCTGCGATGTACCATGAATTCATAGAGCAAACAGAGGAGGTAGAGCATGTCTCTACTTTGAATAGCTGCTACATGGGGATTTGATCCAATCTTATCAGATCATAATTTTATTAGATCATACTTTTTAATTGATTAGACATATTTTAAAAAAATTTAGAAGGAAAATATAATTAAACCCCCAGCAAAAATAAGAGCAGCCAATAAGAAAAAAGAAATATTTTTCAAAAAATTCAAAATAAAAAACAATGCACTTCAAACATTAGAAATCATGTTTAATATTTTGAATAGGCACTATTTTTTAGGCAAACTAATAGATATAAATCAAGTGAAAACATAAGTCTCAGCCTCTAAATAGGCTGGACTAAAAATTGTTTCTTCTAAGCATTCGATTTCTATTAGTGTGAGAACTTTTTTCAAGGTTTTAAATTAAGCCATTGTTCTATTTAATAATGAAAGATTTTTTTTTTAATTTTAAAACTTTTATTTAAATTTTTTAATTCTAAATCATTAAAAGTTAGACTTTTATCATTTCTTTTTCAATATATATATATATATATAGTTTATTTCAAAAATCGAGTGTTTTTTTTAAATCAATTTTAATTTTTAAGAATTCATTTTTTTTTCAATATATCTATTTAGTTTAGTTTTTTCAAATTAATTTGAAATCAATAAAGTTTCTTACTAATTTTAGTTCAGAAAGGGAGATTGTTTTTTTCATAAAGGAGATTTTTTTTTGGTATCACTCAAAGGGGATAATTTTTTTACCATCTAGCTATTTGTTCTCTTTTTTTGCAATAATGTCAAAAAAAATTAGTGAAATATGGTATTTGATCTCATTATTATTTTAAGAGGCAAAATGGTATATGATTGATAAAAAATAAACAAAGTTGTAATTTGTTCAAGTATTATGAGTTATCTTACTATAATTGCATTCATGAGTATTATTATTGATTTTACTGATTAGCATGAATTGTTATCAATTTTAGTGTGGTTTTATACCATCTATTTGTATGCACATAGTTGCATTTTTTAGAATGGTTATATACTATCTATTTGTATGCACGTAGTTGCAATTTTTTTTGGTAAGTTGTGTAGGGAGCCTTGTTTACAAGGTTAGCTATGGAGGGCACTTCAGTTGCACCTCGTTTATAATAACCTTTTGGGACCCGTGGAGAATCCCTCCATCCAATGATTTGTTATGCACTTACTTTAATTGATGTTTATCAACTTGATCTATTTTTTCCTCATAGTAAGGATGAAGTTCTTGAATTTTATTGAATTTCTCATATCTTTGGAAGGCAATATGATTTTGCTCATAATTCTTAGAATTGATTATGAAATAGCATATGTCAATAATATTTTCAATGGTTGATTAAAAATAATTTGGTATTGAGTATGAGCTATCCATTCCCTGCACACGTCAACAAAATAGTGTAACAGAAAGGAAGCATAGATCTATAGTTAAAGTTTCTCTTAATATTGGTTTAGTTTCTAGATTCATGTCTAAACCTCATCAATCTTATTTTTAAAGTTGCAAAAAGAATTTTTTTTAAATATGGTGTACGTTCTTAAAGTATGTTTATTTTTATGTTGTAATTTTTTGAGTTTATTTTCAAAGGATATACTAATTCGTATCTAGGAGAGATCCCAACAATGGGAAATCTACTTGTGGATATTATTTTTTCTTTGTTGGATCGGGTGAAATCTCGTGGAACATTCGAAAGAAACAATCCACTTATCTTGGTTCTATCAAATATGAATATAAAAGTTGTACCCATACATCCAAAAATGCCCCATGGTTAAGAAGATTACTTGAAGATTTGGATTAAGCTCACATTGAAGACAATACAATTTCTCTTTTGTATGGTAAAGATGAAGATCAAGTTGTAGATATTGTAAAAATATATTTCTATCTCATTGTAAAATTTTTGGCTTGCAACCCATTGAAGGGTTTGATATAATCTCCCCAAGTAAAGATTAAGGGGGGTTGTTAGAATATTAATCTTTCTTGGGTTGTATTTAATTTAGGAGATTCATTTGGAATCCCTACATGTATTTTATCCTCTAGTACATATGTGAGGACATGTCATTTTTTTTATTCCTTTATTAAGAAATTTTAGGTTATCCTCCTTAAGAGGATGTTTACACTTTTCACACACATTATGAATGGTGGCATTCATAGATTTGTGAGTTGCTTTGTAACTCCTCTCCTCATCTATATTTAAGAGATGCTTCTCCTCTCATTTCTTCACAATGATGTTATTGTAATGAGACCCTCTCTCTCTCTTCCTTCATTCATAATACACAAGGGGGTTTTCTTTTTTTTTCCCCTTTCAAAAGCTCATGTGTCCTTTTCTCATTTGGGTGATTGCTCTCATGTTGTTTTTCTTGTATGGTAACATTACTTCAATCAACAAAGTTACTTGGATTTTTTATCTTTTCTCTTGTATTTCCTTTCAATTTCTTTGTTGGGTTTTTACCTTGTGCAAAAAATGTAGGTGACTCCCCTTGACTAGTATTTCTCTTTCTAGGTTTAGGGTTTCCTCTATCATGCTCTTGAATTTTATCTTTTCCCTTACTGGTTCTTTCCTTTTTCATTTTCCCTTTCTCCTTTTCTATAGTTTCCCTTGTGTGCATTCTAGTTTTAGGTGGAGTATTCAAATTAGGGCTTCTATTAGGGTTTGTAGAAGAATTGCTATCACTATCATATATGGACTCAAAATATTTTAACTCAGTTGCAGTAGGGTTTTCACTAGGAGATAAGCTGCCAGGTGCACTTGAAGTGGAAGCCCCAAGGGTCAATTTTATGGCCATAACTTCTCTCCTAACCTTATGGATCAAAGGATGGCCCCTAGGATCGACATTACTCGACCTAAATCTCCTTATTTTCAAAAATTATTCCCATGAAATTTATGGGGATGATTCTTACAAAGACCTTTGAATAAGTAATTTAATTAAACATTGGTGGGAAATAGAATGATCCCTACCTTTTTGAGTCTTTGTACCCATATTCATCAACTGGTTGTATAGCACATTAGGTACATCCATTCTTCTTCCATGTCTCATATGACTCAGTACTTTGAAATGCACTAAGTACAAGAATGATTGGAAGCCTTCACAAGTGATATGTTTAATGATATACGTGGCAAAAACCATTTATTTGTCTAATAGAGATGTTATCCTTGCCCCCTTCTTATCCACATAAAGTGGAGGATCTTTGGGCCGTGTGATCTCAACCCTTGTTTTCTTAGCATCTTTTGTCTCAAGATAACCTTCACCATTTGTAAGTAAACCTAAGACTTCTATAATTCTCTCCTCAGTAGCTAGAACCCTCAATCCTTTTACCATATCTTCTCCATTTGAAAATGTTTTAGAAAATTCCAAGACAATTTCATAATCAAAGCTGGTAAACTTTAGAAAATAGTCGAGCCATCCACAATTTAAGAATTTTGGCTCACATGATGCATCTTAAAGTATTAGTTGATGATCCACCAACTCACTTATAATAGGGGGACCCCTCATGGTTGTAGTTTCTACTCTGAAAATATCTTCTTCAATCCCCTGCTTCACACTCCTTATTCTACAAACCCACTTCAAAACTCTACTACCTAGCATTTGCAACTTTATTTCTTTCTTTCTGAAATGTTGGTCATTACAACTTGGTTTTTCATCTCAAATGTCTTCATGGCACAAATTTTCATTAAATAAGGTGTTATAAAAAAAGAAACGGGTTTCATATGGGCAAGAAAAAAAAAAGCATACTGACATATCACATACGCAGGTTGTCATTTTAATTATTTCACATAAATTGAGTTTAAAATAGGATGCCATAAAAAATACATACCGACATTAAAAGGACATGAGTTTATGGAAAAATAGTACAAACATATGGATTACAACACAAATTCCCAGATTGCTTGAGGTTGTATGGGTCTATATGACAATATGGAAAACCACAACTAGGTTCAATCCATTTGTTCTATTGTATGGAAAAATAGTCATGGTGACTATAGAGTTTGAAAATAGGACCCTTAGGATAGTATTAGATCCTAGAAAGGACCAATATCACCTGGCACAACAAGAAAGAATCATATAGCTATTAGAATAACTGAGAGGGGGGGAGTGAATCAGTGGCCTTAAAAATAATTCCAAAAGATCCAACCAAAAACTTATATCTCAAATATAATACCCTCTAGTTATCTTTCAGTCCCCAATCATCAAGATGTATGCCATAAATAATTCTAAAAAATATAAACTACTCAGTGAGATATATTGTTTATATTTTCTAAACTTTACCGAGTAGCAGCAAATAAACTTAGAGTTAACTGACCAATCCAGTTTCAATAATGTGTACATATACTGTACATTTGACACAGATTTTAACGTGGAAACCCAATATGAGAAAAACCACTTGGGATCGTTAACCCAAAATATTTTCACTCTTCTGAAGTGAGATCGATGAAGAGCCAACCCTGTTAAAGGTTACAATACACACTATCAAGTGCGACCTTGTTAGAGGATTTAAAACCAATAGTTTATCTTTTGACCTAGCACTCACAATGTTTTCAACAAGAAAACCTTTTGATACTCTTGAGTATCTCAATACAATAAGGATTGTTAAATCCCACTCGGTTAAGAGATTTTATGAATCAATGGTTAAAATGATACAGTAAATGATCTGTTCAAAATACAACTTTAACTTGCAGATATTCAGATCTATTATTAGTCCAATAATACCTCTTTGATCAATGTACACTTTAGTTCCTTTACTTCATTTCTTTGTTCTGGTCGGTGAATGCTTTGTCCTTTGTTCCTCAGTGTCTACAGAATTCCTTGGCCCTGTTCTTCAGCCTGTATGATCAGATCTGCATGAAGAATTCAATCTTCACACAAATTATACTCAATATTCCTCTCTTGCTAATGATTTCCTTGTCTCTTTATATAGACATGATTAGCCGCTCAATCTCCTTGTTTTTTTCGTAGATCACTTCTTGATCCGTAAAACTTGTCATGATTGCTTTATCTCGTAAAGCTCTACTTTAGTTTTATTTCGTAGATCTCTCCTTGATAACTGTGAATAAAATGTGCTTTAAATCTCTTCTATGTTTTAGCTTAATTGATTGTTGAAAATAAAGTAATCAATCAGTCAATCCCTAAATATAGCTATGACAAGTAAGTAGTTTTGTCATTCTTTAACTTCAGTTCTGTTCGGTCATCAACTCCAGTTATGCTCGGTAACAACTTCAGTTATTCTCAGTAATTAGCTCATGCTTGGTAATACTTGCTTGATTACTATGGTGCTCGGTATACACTATGAACTGCTCAGTGTTCACTATCTTTCGGTGTGCACTGTTTGTCGGTGTTTATTGTCACTCGGTGTATACATAACTTTTAAGTTTTACCGATAACATAAACTGTCTTTTCAGATCTTTAAGTTTATGACCAATATGTGTATGAAAAATTAAGCCATATCAAGTTGACATCAATGAAAATACAATACATTAACTGATCTAATGTCTTGCATTCACTTTTGTAGGTCGGTGATCATCAACTTATCATCTTCAAACATTCAATCAGTTATAGTTCATCAATCTCTCCCTTTGGCATTGATGGCAACATACTATGAAATATGCAGTATAAAATATTCCATAACATACCAAACTTATTGTTCTATAACCAATTCAAATATCTGAGTCTCGGTAAGCTCTTCTAGCTTAGATTTGATTATGTTGTGTGCTCTCCCTTTCTTCATTCCCTTCAATGGATAGGTGTAGTAATTTGTCTTCTGATTCTGTCTCTCGCTTTCTTGTAGAATATCTTCTCCCTTTTCTTGGATAGATATGTAGTGTTAACTCTCTCCAATTCTCTCCCTTTGATGGATGGTTATTTCATTGAATATCTATATCCCTTTGAATCTTTCTCCCTGATAGATATTTCATTGAATATCTCTCTCCCTTTGACAGCAATGCCAAAAAAAATTTACAGCTTTGTAGTAGCCAATAATATTTTTCTCCCTTTGAAGCTTTCTCTCCCTTTATTGGACTGATATGTCATTGTAGCCCATATCTCAGCTTGCATCAACATGATTAATCTTCTGATAATGTATAGGCTGACTCAATCTTCAAGTCAGCTTAGTGACCAGTAGACAAGGGATGAACCCCTAGTCTGTTCCTTATGTACGCAAATGTATCTTTTGGCAATGGTTTTGTGAATATGTCTGCTAGTTGTTCTTTGGATTGTACATATTCCAGTATCACGTGTTTCTCTTGTACTTGTTCCCTCAATTAATGATACTTAATAGCTATGTGCTTTGTCTTAGCATGCATCACAGGGTTCTTTGAAATGTTTATAGCACTAGTATTATCACAATAGATAATTACTGGGTCAAGAATTTCTTCATTCATACCTTTCAACAATTGCTTGATCCATGCAATGTTAGAGCAATTTGCAGCAACAACTACATATTCTGCTTCTATAGTTGATTGAGATATGCATCCTTGCTTTTTACTTATCCATGTGACAAGTCTGTCACCCATAAAGAATGCTCCTCTTGTAGTGCTCTTTCTATCATCTATGTTTCCATCCCAATCAACATCAGTGTAAACTTGTAGCTCAATTTGCCTTCTTTATTGTACCACAAACCATAGTCTTCGGTATTCTTCAGATACCTCAAAATTCTTTTAACAACACTCATGTGTGATTCCTTAGGATTAGCAGAGAATCTTGCAACTATACCAACTGCATGTGCTATATCAGGTCTAGTGTGTACAACATACATTAGTTTTCCAATCATAGATCTGTATAAGGTCTGATTTACCTCGGTTGTCTTGTCTTCCTTTGTCAATTTGCATTTGGTTTACATAGGTGGCCCAACTAGTTTTGAGTCTCCATCTTGAATATCTTCATAAATTCTTTGATGTATTTGGATTGTGTGATGTAGATGCCTTCATCTTGTTGTAGAATCTGTAGACCAAGAAAAAAATTGATCTCTCCAAACATTGACATTTCAAATTCTTTGCTTGTTTCATCAGCAAATGACTTTCATAGCATATCATTACCTCCAAATATGATATCATCAACAAATATCTTAGCAATCAAAGTCTTCTCTCCTTTCAAATACAGATTATTGTTATCACTTGTTCTAACAAATCCAATACTAATGAGATAAGAGTGAAGTCTTTCATACCATGCTCTCAATGCTTGTTTCAATCCATACAAGGCTTTGTGTAGTTTACAAACCATGCTCCTCTTGTTAGGATTAACAAACCATTCATGTTGTTCAATGTATACCTCCTCTTCTAGTATTCCATTCAGAAATACAGATTTAACATCCATTTGGTATACTTTGAATCCTTTAAAAGCAACATAAGCAAGTAAAATTCTTACTCTTCTAGTCTAGCAATAGGTGCAAAGGTTTCTCCATGGTCAATACCTTCTTCTTGTGCATACCCTTTACATACCAGTCTTGCTTTGTTCCTTGTGACTTCTCCATTCTCATTTTAAGTTTGTTTCTAAAAATCCATTTGGTGCCAATGACATTTTTGTCACTCGGTCTAGGTACTAATGTCCATGTATTATTTTTCTCAATCTGTTCAATCTCTTCATTCATTGCACTAACCCATTTTTTATTCTCAAGTGCGACATTAACATATTTAGGCTCAAAATCACAAATCAAACATATATTGTTAAGTGACTTACTTCTTGTTCTCATTCCTACTCTTTTGTCTCCAATGATCTGGTCCTATGGATGGTGTCTTCTGACATATTTAGCAAGTATAGGTTCAAATCTGTGTTCTTCATTTTGATCTTCATTATCACTCGGTTCAGCATTGTGTGCATTTTCCTTATCCTCGGTGTGTGCAACATGTTGCTCGGTTGCATTATTTTGTCACTCAGGGAAGGTGTAAGGTTCTTCTATGTAGACAAATCTAGTGTAATCTTCAAGTTCCTTTCTACTTTCCTCATTATTTTTCTTAGCAAATTCATCGACTTTAACATTTGCACTTTTAATGATTTTGTTAGAAGATTTGTGCAGACATTTATTAGCTTTTATTTTAGTCGAATATCCTAGAAATATTCCTTCATCACTTTTAGAGTCAAGTTTCCCATTTCTATCATCTTTTAGTATATAACATTGACTTCCAAAAATTCTAAAGTAACTCACATTTAGTGTGTATCCATACCATATCTCATAAGGTGTCTTATTTGTGTCTTTCTTCAATTGAACTCGGTTCAATGTATAGACAGCAGTACTGATGTAACACCCAACCTTGATTTTCAAACCCCAAACTCTCTTAGGGATTCCTTAGGTCTTTCACCTGACCAACTGGGCTTCTACTCACCCTAGGCTCCCTAGGATCCTACTCAAGAGATCCTACCTATTCAGTTGGGGCACATCAACAAAGTAGAACCATACTTGCTCACTAGCTTCTCCAATCCACAATCAACCCCAAGTCCATCAAAGGCCTCCAGGAGTGTTATCCATTCATCTAGGGTTTCATGAGATCCCTAATGGCCTCTGACAACCCAACAAATACTATAGTCACGTGTAATTTACAACCCACAAGTGCAAATTCACCTAAAAGCTGCAAAAAGGCTACAAGGATTAGCCCTCAATATGGACTTAGATTGAAATATCTCGAAAAACCTCTTAACAGTGCCACAAAAAAATCACCAATATGGATACCCTTTTTAGATTACTTAGAGATTTTATTAATTTTAAGCCCCCAACTTGTATGTACAGTCTAAGCACAAATTTAGGCTTAAAAAGAGGGTTTCAAGGGTTTCATTGCTGACAGTGGCAAAGTTTGTTTTTGTCCCTCTTGGGAACCTTGCCAGAACTTCTCCTTCAGATTGGAGTTAATCTAACCCTCCTTCTTGCTTTCCACATGCTTGTATTGAGGCATCAGTGCCCTCAGCCCCCTCCATTTCCCGTTGTATGCTCTGTGATCCCTAACCAAGTTACACTTGACTTGCCTAGGGCGTCACTTCAAAAATGCTTGTTGTGCTTTTCTTGGGCCCTCCTAAAGTTTACATAGAGTACATGGAGTCTAGTTCCAAATCCCAAGAGACCATAGGATTCCAATGGTGGGAAGTGGCCCTAAGACCCCATTTTACACTTGCAGCTCTGTTCAGACCAGCAAACTGGCAAAACCAAAATGACTTTCTAAAGTACTACAAACTGAAAGGAAAACTAAAAAAAAAACCACACAAAGATTCACAACAATAATACAGAACTTCTCCAACACAAAATTCAAGCCATCTAATCCACTTCTTGTTCAAACACTTAGTAAAACACAAAATTAACAAAGAGATGCTTATACACAGTCCGTACAGTGCTTGTTCAAACTTGACCAACCCAAGGAAAAGGTTGTTCTTGGCCTTTTATAGGTTCCTGCCTTGCGTTCTTAACTATTTAAGATAGTTAGAGAATTTTCAACACATGAATGCTAAAAAGTTGCTCATAGCAAGAAAAGTTGTCAAGACAGCGTGACAACATTTTTAGCAACTTTTGCTCCAAATGGAGTTAGATTTACAAACTTGTCCTAAAAACCAAATAAACATGGAATATGCATAAAATGACCTCAAATAACCTATCTAATTCCTTAGGAACCTTGCTAGACCGATTTACCCATTCTAGGACCTAAGTCACCTAGTTGACAACAAATAGCAACTTCTAGCAACTTGGCCATTGTGGGCCTTTCCAACTTTCCTAAACACACCAAAGGACCAAATGGCTCCTCTTATTGAACTAGTGATGTGGCTAGAATAACTACAAGCCAAAATAACAAAGAAGCCCTAGGTCTCACACTAGCCTACCTAGGTGCTCCTGCACCATACTCCCCCCCCCCAAGGAACTAAGCTGAACTTGATGGGATCATGTCCAGGGGTATGCCAACCTTATGGAACTCTGCCTTAGTAACCCTAGTAGCCTTTTAAGTTGGCTTTCCCTTCCACTTTATGAGGTGCTCCATATATACCTTGTGCCTTATAGACTTCCTCACCCTTGAGTCTAACACCTTCTCTACCTCTAACTGGTTATGAGTAGGAGCTGCAGCAGGTTCAAAATCATCATGAACATCTGGACTAATCTGAGGTAGGTTACCTCTATATGCCACCAAGTCATGCACATTAAAAATAGGGGATATGCCTAAATCAGAAAGTAAATCTACCTTATAGGCATTTTCTCCATACTTTGCCAATATCTTGCAAGGGCCCACTCTCTTCATTTGTAGCTTGGTAGGAATACCTTTTTGAAGCCTTTCTTTGTTTAGATGGACCATCACATAGTCCCCAATAGAAAACTAAACATTCCTCCTCTTTTCATCCACCTTGGCCTTTGATTTTTTGGGTATTATCTTGGATGGTCTTCTTGACTTGCTCCTAAATCTCCTTCATGGTTTGTACAAAGTCTTCAACCTAACCACTTCTCTGATCCATACCTCCAAGACACCTCAATTCACACACACCTCTTGGACACATGCCATAAACAATCTCAAAAGGGCTCTTACCATTGGTTCTATTCTTGCTATCATTGTAGGCATATTTTGCTTGTGAGATGATGACATCCCAAGTTTGGCCATATTCCTTAGTTAGGCACCTAAGAAGGTTACCCAAGGTCATGTTAACCACTTCAGTCCATCAGTTTGTGGATGGTAAGCTGAACCAAAAGACATGGTTGTGCCAAGCTTCTTCCACAAGGTCTTCCAGAAGTGACTCATGAACTTGACATCCCTATCAGACACTATGCTTAATGGGAGTCCATGGATCCTTACAATTTATTTAAAAAACAAGTGAGCAATATGAATTGCATCATTAGTTGTCTTACATGGGATGAAATGCCCCATTTTACTGAATCTATCAACCACAACATAGATGATATCATAACCTTGTTTAGTTTTAGGCAAGCCTACAACAAAATCCATACTTACACAATCCCATGGCCGGTTTGGAATTGGTAGGGGCTGGTAAAGACCTGCATTGTTCATTCCTCCGTTTGCCTTCATGCACACCATGCACTGTTCCACATACTTGGTCACATCCTTGACCAACTTAGGCCAATAATAGAACCTTTGCACTAGTTCTATGGTCTTGCTGACACCAAAGTGTCCACTCAAGCTGCCATTATTCTTCTCATGTATTAGGTTCTCCCTCATAGAACCCCTAGGCACACACAACTGGTTACCCTTGAACAGCAGCCCATTTTGTAATGTATATTCTAAAAATCTGCTATGAAAATGGTTTTCAAAATCCATGCATACCTTGTAGGCTTTAGCAAAGTCCTCATCTTCTTTGTATAGATTCTAAAAACTCTCCACTCCAATGCTATGGAGCTGAATCTCTTAGACTTTCAAAACCCTTCTACTCAATGCATCAGCAACCTTGTTCAATTGCCCCTTCTTATGCTTGATTATAAAGGTGAAGGCCTACAAATACTCCATCCACTTTAAGTGCATGTTGCTCAACTTCTCTTGTGTATTGATGTAGCTAAGAGCCTGATTATCTGTAAACACAACAAATTCTTTTGGCAACAAATAGTGTCTCCACTTCCTAAGACATTGGACTAAGGCATAAAGCTCTAGGTCATAGGATGAGTACTTTTTCTTGGCCTCGTTTATCTTCTCACTATAGAAGGCTACTAGCCTACCTTCTTGACTCAAGACCCCACCCACTGCTAAACCACGTGCATCACATTCTAAGGTAAATAGTTTGTCAAAACTAGGCAACTGTAGGATGGATTGAGTGGCTACTTGCTTCTTCAACATATCAAAAGACTTTTTAGCCTCTAAGGCCCACTTAAACTTAGACTTAACTCCCCCCTTAATTGTATCAAGTAAAGGTGCACAAATACCACTGAAATTTCTAATGAACTTCTTATAGAATTGGGATAGTCCATGAAAGCTTCTTACCTCAGTAGTTGTGGTAGGTGTTGGCCAACTTAGTATAGCAGCAAATTTCTCCTTATCCATTTTCAAGGATCCTTTAGACACCACAAAGCCTAAATAAACCAACTCTTGCTTGAAAAAGTCACACTTCTCCAAGTTGATGGCTAGCTTCTCTTCATGAAGTCTCTTCAAAACTGCCTCTACATGCTTGACGTGTTCCTCCTTATTCTTTCTATAGATGAGGATATCATCTAAGTACACCACCACAAATTTGCCTATGAAGTTTTTGAGTACTTCATTCATGAGCCTCATGAATGTGCTAGGGACATTGGAAAGGCCAAATGGCATAACAAGCCATTCATAGAGACCATCTATAGTCTTAAATGTTGTCTTCCACTCACCCCCCTCCTTGATCCTTATTTGGTGATACCCACTCTTCAAGTCCAACTTAGTGAAATACATAGCACCTCCTAGACAATCCATAAGGTCTTCAATTCTTGGAATAGGAAACCTATACCTGATTTTAATTCAGTTAATGGCCCTTGATTCAGTGCACAACCTCCATTTTCCTCCCTTCTTGGAGGCCAAAACCACCGGGACTGCACAAGGACTTATGCTTTTTTTTTATCAAGCCTTGGTCCATCAATTCTTGGACTTGTCCTGCTACCTCTAGGTTCTGATCTGGAGTGAGCTTATAGGCTACTTTATTTGGCAAAGAGGCACCTAGTACAAAGTCTATTTGATGACTTATAACCCTCCTAGGAGGTAGGGTGGTTAGGGTACCATCACTCACTATGTCCTTATATTTTTCAAGCAAAGTTTGGACCTCACTTGGTAAGGGCTCCTTGACTGATTTCTCTTCATTTGTGGACTTTAGTATCACTGCAAATCCTTGGCTTTCCTTATGTTTAATGTCCTTCACAAACTCCTTTCCACCACTTAGCAGTACACTAGGCAATTGGGACTGTGGTTCATCCCCTTCCAACAAAGACTGAATTTTGAAACTCTTGGCTCCCTTTTTGAAAGTTATGGCATTAACCCTGCCATCATACACAACCTCCCTATCAAATTTCCAAAGCCTCCCTAGCAAGAGATGACAAGCATCCATGTGCAGAATATCACACAACAACCGGTCCTTGTAACCTGCAATAGAAAAGTCCACCCATGTTTGCTCATTAACCAAAATGCTTTTCCCTTTGTTAAGCCAAGTGACCTTGTAGGGGTTGGCATGGGGAATCTTCTTTAGTTTGAGCTTAGTAACAACCTCCTCTAATATCATATTATCAGTTGATCCTGAATCAACCACGACCTTGCACACTTTCCCTAGGATCTTGCATTTGATCCTAAATAAGGCCCTCCTATGTCTAGGCTCATCAGGGGTTGGTTGCTTAATCAACACCCTTCTAAACATGAGATTCTCACCCTTTTCAGATTCAATGTGATCTATGTCAGCATCCTTGCAGTTTACACTATCATCTTGGGCATAGGCCAATCTTCTATCTTGATTTGAAGAAGAGGGCTTGTCTGGGCATCTATAGGTAGGATGGCCTAGTTGCCCACAATTGTAACACTTCATAGTTGCAAAATAAGAGTTGCTCCTACCTCCTCTACCTCTGCTTGATCCTCCTTGATTGCCTCTCCCTCTATTGTATCCACCCCTTTTAGAGTGATCACTAGTTTCCTTTGTGAGCTTACTCTCCCCTTGGTTCCTTTTCTCACTACCTTTCCCTTGGTAGCCTCCCCTTTGACCTCTCTGATTTCTGCCCTTGCCTCTATCTTTGAAGTTAGAGTCTCCTTTTCTCCTATTCTTTTCTTCTACCTTCATAGCTAGTTGATGACACCTTTGGACAGTAGTAGGGGCCCATAAACTAAGCTCCTCTTGGATATTCCACTTCAAGCCCCCTAAGTACCTGGCCACCTTGAGTGACTCCTCTTCTTGCTTCTTGGATCTCAAACATAACCTCTAAAATTCCTTAATATAGGAGATTACATCTAAGTCTTTTTGCTTCAATCCTTGCCTCTTTTTATGGATTTGGATCTCAAAGTCTTTAGGTAGGAAGTTCTCCTTTATCTTGTTAACCATAGCACTCCAATTTGCTATTGGATTCTTACCCATGCTAACTCTTTCATCTTGCACATATTTCCACCATGTTAAGGTTGAGCCTCTAAGCCTTGATTTAGCCACCTTAACCTTCTGTGCCTCTAAGACACTCTCACACTCAAAGTGATTCTCCATGCCATCTAACCAATCTATGACTGCATCAATATCCATATTACCACTAAAGAGTGGCACTCCTTCCAAAGCTTTACCTCCTAGGGCTTTGATAGCCTTCAAGAAGGGCTCTTCCCACAAAATAGGATCAGGTTCAGGTATAATGTCCTCCTCTGCCACCTTCTTACCCTTCCCATCTTCTTCTTCCTCCCTTTTCTTAGCTGCCTCTGCAACTGCATCCAATTTTTTCTTCACCTCTTCCAGTGCTTCTTCAAGAAGCCAATTTCTTTTCCTTTTCTCATCAACCTCTTTGGCTAATTCCACATTAATCACCATCCTGGATTCACCCACTGATTCTTCAGCAGCTTTAGACATTCAATGCTTCTTCCCAAATCTTTAACCCACTCTGATACCACTCTGATGTAACACCCAACCTTGCTTTTCAAACCCCAAACTCTCTTAGGGCTTCCTTCGGTCTTTCACCTGACCAACTGGGCTTCTACTCACCCTAGGCTCCCTAGGATCCTACTCAAGAGATCCTACCTATTCAGTTGGGGCACATCAACAAAGTAGAACCATACTTGCTCACTAGCTTCTCCA
>MU226984.1:902529-981762 GCA_018584345.1 Thuja plicata | reverse complement strand
GATCCTACTCAAGAGATCCTACCTATTCAGTTGGGGCACATCAACAAAGTAGAACCATACTTGCTCACTAGCTTCTCCAATCCACAATCAACCCCAAGTCCATCAAAGGCCTCCAGGAGTGTTATCCGTTCATCTAGGGTTTCATGAGATCCCTACTAACCTCTGACAACCCAACCAATACTATAGTCATGTGTAATTTACAACCTACAAGTGCAAATTCACCTAAAAGTTGCAAAAGGCTACAAGGATTAGCCCTCAATATGGACTTAAACTGAAATATCTCAAAAAACCTCTTAACAGTACCACAAAAAAATCATCAATATGGATACCCTTTTTAGAGTACTTAGAGATTTTATCAGTTTTAAGCCCCCAACTTGTCTGTACAGTCAAAGCACAAATTTAGGCTTAAAAAGAGGGTTTCAAGGGTTTCACTGCTGACAGTGGCAAAGTTTGTTTTTGTCCCTCTTGGGAACCTTGCCAGAACTTCTCCTTCAGATTGGAGTTAATCTAACCCTCCTTCTTGCTTTCCACATGCTTGGATTGAGGCATCAGTGCCCTCAACCCCCTCCATTTCTCGTTGTTTGCTCTGTGATCCCTAACCAAGTTACACTTGACTTGCCTAGGGCATCACTTCAAAAATGCTTGTTGTGCTTTTCTTGGGCCCTCCTGTAGTGTACATAGAGTACATGGAGTCTAGTTCCAAATCCCAAGAGACCATAGGATTCCAATGGTGGGAAGTGGCCCTAAGACCCCATTTTACACTTGCAGCTCTGTTCAGACCAGCGAACTGGCAAAACCAAAATGACTTTCTAAAGTACTACAAACTGAAAGGAAAACTCAAAACAAAACCACACAAAGATTCACAACAACAATATAGAACTTCTCCAACACAAAATTCAAGCCATCTAATCAACTTCTTGTTCAAACACTTAGTAAAACACAAAATTAACAAAGAGATGCTTATACACAGTCCGTACAGTGCTTGTTCAAACTTGACCAACCCGAGGAAAAGGTTTTTCTTGGCATTTTATAGGTTCCTACCTTGCATTCTTAACTATTTAAGATAGTTAGAGCATTGTCAACACACGAATGCTAAAAAGTTGCTCATAGCAAGAAAAGTTGTCAAGACAGCGCGACAACATTTTTAGCAAGTTTTGCTCCAAATGGAGTTAGATTTCCAAAGTTGTCCTAAAAACCAAATAAGCATGGAATATGAATAAAATGACCTCAAATAACCTATCTAAGGCCTTAGGAACCTTGCTAGACCAATTTACCCATTCTAGGACCTAAGTCACCTAGTTGACAATATATAGCAACTTCTAGCAACTTGGCCATTGTGGGCCTTTCCAACTTTCCTAAACACACCAAAGGACCAAATGGTTCCTCTTGTTGAACTAGTGATGTGGCTAGCATCACTACAAGCCAAAATAACAAAGAATCCCTAGGTCTCACACTAGCCTACCTAGGTGCTCCTGCACTAAGTACTTACATCTTCTCTCCAGAATGTTTATGTGATGCCTTTTTTAATCATCAATGTTCTAGCACAATCAACAATTGATCTATTTCTCCTTTCAACAATCTCATTTTTTTGTGGTGTTCTTGGTGCAGAAACCTGTCTTGTAATCCCACACTCATTGCAAAATTTAGTGAATTCATTAGAAATAAATTCTCCTCCTCTATCTAATCTTAAACATTTTAGTTATTTTCCACTTTGTTTTCCAACTTTAGCTTTATACTATTTGAACATCTTAAATGCTTCATATTTCTCTTTTAAGAACATGAAACTCATCATCCTAGAATAGTCATCAAAAAATATAATAAAGTACCTATCACCATAATAGCTCTTTGTTCTCATTGTTCTACACAAGTCAATATGGACTAATTCCAGAATAGCATTAGATGTGTAGGTTTTTATCTTGAAACTAGAGTTTGTCATTTTTCCTATTTGACAATTCTTGCACATAACATGGTCAGGCTTTGAAATACTCGGTAAGCCTCTCACTTTTCTTTTCTTACTTATTTTAACCATGTTGTCAAAATTCACATGACATAACCTTTTATGCCACAACCAAACGTCTTCATTTCTAGCCAATAAATAGGTGGTCTCAATATCATCAAGATAGAATAGATTACCTTTTGTTTGTTCACCAGTACCGATCAACTTTCCTTTTTCATTATAGATCATTGCCTTTTTTTCTCAAATGCAACTCGATGTCCTGTGTTAATCAGCTGTGGAACACTCAATAAATTATAGTTAAGTCCTTTCACCCAATATG
The DNA here is from genome assembly GCA_018584345.1 of Thuja plicata. NCBI lineage: Eukaryota > Viridiplantae > Streptophyta > Pinopsida > Cupressales > Cupressaceae > Thuja > Thuja plicata. The sequence continues at coordinate 979,486 of MU226984.1, read as the reverse complement.
CATTTTCACATCTAATCAAATTATTCAACATGATGGTACCTTTTCCTTCAACTGGTCAAGGTGAGTCATTAACCATCCTAACTGATCCACCGTTATAGTATTCAAAAGTTTTGAACTTTTCTTTATCTTCAGTCATGTGATGAGTACAACCACTATCAATAATCTATGCATCAGTTTTGCTAACTTTATATATGAGTGATGTTTCAACATACCTTTCTTCTTCTTCTGAATCATCCTTCATAGCAACAAATACTACCTTAATATCTTCATCAGAATCAGTGTCAAAAAATTTCAGCTTTGTTCTCAACCAGGTAACAAGCCTTCTTTCCTTTGTCCTTGTAATCTTGGTTATCTCTTCTGTTAGAGTGTCGGTTGCTTCTGTAGTCTCGGTCATCATTTCTGTCATACTTCTTTTCATAAGATCTGTCATTTTTTCTTTCATCCTTTCTCTTGTTAGGGAATCTTCCTTTACCTCTATGTAATCTCCTAGCCATTAGTCCTTCAAGTTCATCAAGTTCTAGTTCATCACTATCACTGTCACTGTCATTTCTCATAGTGTGTTTGTTACTAGATTTGCTTATTTTCATAGAAGACTTGAATGTAGACTCAATAGTAGGTAAGACATTGTTGTCATAGTTGTTCATCTCAAATGAAATAAGTCTACCAATCAAACTATCAAGAGTAACATTGTTACTAGCTACTGCTCTCATTTCTTGAATTAAAGATACTTTAATAGCATAAACAAGTAGTAAGGTTCTCAGAATTTTACTTACCACTATTTCTTCCTCAAGTACTCCTCCTACTCCACGGATAGCATTAACAACTTCTTTGATTTTGTCACTGTACTAAGTGATGTTCTCTCCTTCTTTCATTCTCAGGTCATCAAACTTTCCTCTTAGGCTTTTAGCTTTAGCTCTCAACACATTTGCATCTCCTCCATGTACTAGCTTGAGTTTATCCCACATTTTCTTTGTAGAGGTGCATGATTTCACATCTTCAAATTCAACATCGGTTAGTGAAGAAGCAATTTCTATCATCATAGAATTGTGTTCATGTTTCTCTCTCAATTGATCAACAATCAGAGGTCCAGTAGGTACAACATATTCAGTATCCAAGTGTTGTGTGACATTGTTTCCAATAGCTGATAGATGACATCTTATCCTAGTTTGTCATGATGCAAAGTTGTCTTTGTTCAACTTAGGCACATCCCTTTTACTCCTCTTGTGATCTTTAGTTTAAGTCCCTTTAAACTTTTTCTTCCAAGCACCAAAGCTCTGATACCAATTGTTAGAATACCTGGGGGGGTGAATTAGTGGCCTTAAAAATAATTCCAAAAGATCCAACCAAAAAATTATATCTCAAATATAATACCCTTTAGTTATCTTTCAGTTCGTAATCATCAAGATGTATGCCATAAATAATTCTAACAAATATAAACTGCTTGGCAAGATATATTGTTTATCTTTTCTAGACTTTATCGAGTAGCAACAAATAAACTTAGAGTTAACCGACCAATCCAGTTTCAATAATGTGTAAAGCAAAATATCAATACAATGACACATAGATTTTAACATAGAAACCCAATATGGGAAAAACCACCTGGGACCGGTAACCCAAAATATTTTTACTCTTTTGAAGTGAGCTCAGTTACAATACACACTATTAAGTGTGACCTTATTAGAGGATTTAAAACCAATAGTTTATCTTTTAACCTAGCACTCGCTATGCTATCAAAAAGAAAACCTTTTGATACTCTTGAGTATCTCAATACAATAAGGACTGTTAAACCCCTCTCAATTATTCTAACAATAGCTGAATACACTAGAGATGAGATGAGAAATTCAGCATTGCAGCTCATTGAGCTAACTTAGCAACAATGAATCAAATGACATGAAAAGTATATTAAAGAGAATAAATTTCAACTCGATGACTGGGCTCTTCTTTATGATTCACAATTTAAAGATAACTTGGGAAATTTTTAGACTATATGGCTTGGTCCATATAAAGTTGTAGAAGTATTTTTCCAGTGGTATTGTTTTCCTTTAAACCATTGATCTAGTATAGTTGAAACTCCTTATCAATGACCATCACGTCAAGTTGTATCACAAGCCAGCTTCCAAGAAAGAATTCCTACAATAGTTCAAAGACTACTAGACTACTGATCTTCCTACAACAAAGGATGAAGGACCTCGTGTCCTACCCTTTGTTTAAGGAAAGGTATGCATGCTTTCGTAATGAATTTTCCACACCTCATGGAAATTATTTCTCCATCAATAAATGTTGTCGCCCATTCATATTGCATCACTTCATCTTTTACGCCATTCCAACTCTACCTCCCATGCGTTTTGTTCTGTATTTTCTTGTCACATCATGACTTGGCATTGGTGCCTTATGGTTGTAGTTTCTACTTTGCAAATGTCTTCTTCAATTCCCCTGCTTCACGCTCCTTATTCTACAAACCCACTTCAAAACTCCACTACCTAGAATTTTCAATAATATTTCTTTCTTTCTAAAATGTTGCTCATTTCAACTTGTTTTTTCATGCTAAATGCCTTCATGGCACAAATTTTCTTTAAATAAGGTGTTATAAAAAAATGCAATGGGTTTCACATGGGCAAGAGGAAAAAATAAGCAGAGTGACATATCACATACACAATTTTTCATTTCAATTATTTGACATAAATTGAGTTTGAAATAGGATGACATAAAAAATACATGTTGGATTTAAAAGGACATGAGTTTATGGAAACATAGTACAAACATATGAATTACAACACAAACTCCCTTTCCCCTAACCTAAATGAGAGTAGGTGTCCACACATGCAAAGGTGGCAAGGATGACGGAACATGAGAGTTTCCAAATATATGTTATGTACAATAGATATATTAAAGGATAATAATGAAATAAATACATTTGAAGTTATGAATAGATACAAAATGTGCATGTACTTGCATATCTTGATTGATAATAAATATCAAATCTAGAAGTGGTCAAAAGGTAGCGTCAAGTCATGATGTGACAAGAAAATACAAAACAAAACTCGTGTGAGGTGGATTTGGAATGATGTAAAAGATGAAGTGATGCAATATGAATGGGCGACAACATTTATTTATGGAGAAATAATTTCTACGAGGTGTGGAAAATTTATTAGGAAAGCATGCATATATTTTCTTAAACAATGGGTAGGACACAAGGTCCTTCATCCTTTGCTATAGGAAGATTGTTAGTCTGGTAGTCTTTGAACTATTGAAGGAATTCTTGCTTGGAAGAGAGCTTGTGATACAACTTGATGTGATGGCCATTGATAAGGAGTTTCAACTATACTTGATTGATGGTTTAAAGGAAGACAACACCACTAGAAAAATACGTCTACAAATTTATATGGACCAAGCCATCTAGTCAGCAACTTTCCCAAGTTATCTTTAAACTGTGAATCATAGAGAAGAGCCCAATCGTTGGGTTGAAATGTATTCTCTTTGATATACTTTTCATTCCATTTGATTCATTATTTCTAAGTTAGCTTTGTGTGCTACAATGTTGATTTTCTCATCTCATCTAGTGTATTCATCTATATGATTCTTTCTCATTGTGCCAGATATCGGTCCTTTCCAGGATCTAATACTATCCTAAGGGTCTTATGTTCAAAGTCTATGGGCATCATGACTATTTTTATACACAATAGCTCAAATAGAGTGAACCTAGTAGTGATTTTCCATGTTTTCCTATAGACCCATACAACCTTAGGCAATCTAGATGCCTAATCTTTCTTATGGATGACAACTATTTTGGTTAGGATGGCCTATATCTCCCTGTTTGTTATTTTTGATTGACCAGTAGCTTGATGGTGATATGGTGTAGATATTTTATGTCAAATATTATACTCACTAACCAAGGCAATAACTAAAGTTGATGTGAATTGAGCTCCTTAGTCGGTAACCATTTCTCTAGGGACCCCATAGCGTGTAAAAATTCCCTCACAGAGAAATTCAACAACTTTATTATCCCTTGCATGTTTCATAGCCTTGACCTCAACCCATTTGGTTAGATAATTGGTAAAAATGAAAATACAAGACTTACCATTTGAAGGAGGATCAATGGGTCCCAAAAAATCTCGACCACATTTATCAAAAGGGCTTACAACCACCTGAGGATGCAAAAGTATTTCATTTGATCTAGTTGGCATGCCCATCCTCTAACATCTGTCACATTTATTGGTATAATTGATTGCATAATTGTGAAGTGTAGGCTAATAATACCCCACGTTCAAGATTTTTATGGTTGTTCTTTTTGCTACAAAGTGACCCCCATGGGGTTCATCATGGAAAGCATGCAAGATCTCATATGTTTCATCTTCCTTGACCCATCTTATCATTACATCATCTGGACCAATATAAAATAGACAACCTGTTATCTATGAAAACTAAAAAGTCTTCTCAATGAGCACTCTCCTCTCTTTTGGAGAGAAATGAGGAGAAAATTCTCTTGCAACCAAATAGTTGGCAATATCTACATACCGTGACATGTGCATAGTGATATAAAACAAATGCACATCAATAAATGAATCATCAATGGCCCATGTGTTTTCTGTTGTGGTTAATCTAGATAAAAAGTTTGCTACCAAATTTTCTTTCCCTGGTTTATCAACTATGGTAATGTCAAATTATTGCATAGGGGTAACCATCTTACTAGCCTCCATGTAATCATTGGCTTATTCATAAGATATTTGAGTACAAAATGATCTATGTGAACAAAAATCTAATATCTCTTAATATAATGCCTAGATTTGTTTAGAGCATAAATTATTGCCAACATTTCATTTTCTGTAATAGTACAATTGAATTAATCTCCTTGCAAATTCTTATTGATAAAATAGATAACATTTTCCATAGCTCATTCTTTCTATCCTAAGACAAATCCAATTGCATAGTCAGATACATCTGCATGAATGTGGAAAGGAAGTACCCAATTAGGTCCCTTAAGAATAGGATCTCAAGTTAATGCTACCTTTAAATCATAAAATGATTATCACATTCTAAAGTATATTAAAACTCAACATCCTTAGTCAACAAATTATACAACAATCTTGCTAATTTTCTAAAATCTTGTATGAAGCATCTATAATGTCCTGCATGACCCAAAATCTTCTCGGTTGGAATAATAGTAATTGTGCGGTCCTAAAAAGTAAGCACTTATTTTTGTGTTCATTTTGGGACCATTTTAGCCCACTTTAGTGTCTTTCTCATGTTAGGACCTCACATTGCACCTAATTGCATACATAATTTAAATCAAGGTCCTACCTTATCCTTCAATCTTTCTCAAAAACTCTAAGTTGGCTCTAATTTTTATGCACAATTTCCCATTTACCCATTCATTCACATGATTCATTTCCCTCTTAGGCCCCATTTTGGTAATTTCAAGATTTGGATTATGCTTGATTTTCCCGCTTATCTTTATGTTTTTCTCCCGAACCACTACCTCTTGAATCCCGCAATTTTCACCTCAAAATTTACCCTTTCAAGTATAGGTTGAACCTTTTTCAACCTATACCTCGGGGGTTTGGTTTTGGTGGTTTTTGAGTCTGATGCAAGGTGCTTTCATTTTCTCACCCAGTGAGGTCGGCCTTTGCAAATTTGGACCCTAAAATCCCTATAAAATGATACCTCTTCCTCTTATTTCCACATCCATTACATCCACAATCTACAAGCTATCCATCAATTTCAATACATCCACTCTCAAGAAATCAAGAAATCTATCATGCATCAAAGGAGTTCATGCAAACAAGCAAGTACTCATTGAAGGCATTCATCCATCTTCATGCATTTCCTTCCATAGATCTAGATTCTTTCTCCATAGGAAGCAAAGGAGTTGGCCATCAAGGGAGAAGATCTACATTCATCCATTCAAGTCTTTCTCTTCTTCAATTCAACATTTAGGTGAATTAAAAGCATCTACTACATTAGGTTTTATCTTACATGGTTTCCTTTTGGTTTTTGTGTTGAGTCAAAGCTATTGCATCAACATACTTGATCACATATTAAGCACACTTGCATCTTCATGGCATGATATACTTCATTGTTGGATTTAATCTCTACTTCATGATAACATTTCCTTTATTTCAATTCAAGGTTAATTCCTAAATAGGGGCTTGACCAAGGCAAGCCCCTTCCCCCCAATAATTTCCCTTTCTCTTTTGTGTGCAAGTACAAATTTGTAGAGTTACGGATATGGATTTGCAAATCTGAGAATACAATATCAATCATAGTATTGAGACCTTCAATTTTAGCCTTTCTAGGTATAGGTCAAACCTATTTTGACCTATTCTTGTAGCCTTGATATTTTGACAGCCAATAGACAGAACCTTCAGGTTTCTCGATCCTGATCATTTTCCAGTTCTGACACGGTTTGACAGGGTTTCTACATATTTTATGTCTCTTCCTTTATCTAGCCCTCGAGGTGAGTACATATTCATTCTCATTCCCTTTTAGAACTTCCTTTCATGCATTATATCTTATATTGCATCTTGCCAGCAATCATTTTTTTAGTCATAGTATAGATCTCTTGCATTCCTCTTTTGTACATTTCTATTTGTACAGGGAATACCCTAAATCCACCCTTTAGCTAGATCTTGAATTTACACCCCTTCATCATTTTGGGTTGTGTAAATCAAATTTTGCCTAAGGGTCAGATTTTAGTATTTCAATGTATATAGAAAGTGGGGGTCTACCCTTGATCACCATTTTCACTTATACAGTAATCACCTCTATCTTTGTTGGATCAACTTGAATTCCTTTTTGAGAAATATAATGCCTAATAATTAGTCCCTCTTACATAATCATAAAGCATTTTTCACTATTCAAAGATAAATTGTAGTCCTCACACCTTTACAAAACATTTCCAAGGTTATCCAAAGCTTCTGCAAAATTACTACCATAGGATGTAAAATCATCCATATAGATCTCCGTGCAATCATGTGAAATATCTAAAAATACACTCGTGACTGCCCTCTGGAAAAGTTGCTGGTGTATTACATAGGAAAAATGGAAGTGTATAATAAGCATAAGTCCCTCAAGGATAAGTGAATGTTGTCTTATCTTGATCCTTAGGTGCATCTTTAATCTAATTGTACCCACTAAATCCATCTAGGAAGGAAAATATTGCTTCCATGTTAGGGAATCTAAGATTTGATCTATAAATGGAAGTGGAAAGTGGTCTTTCTTTGTTGTAGTTGCCAGTTCCCTATAATCAACTTAGAGTCTCCATTTACTCCCTTCTTAGGCACTATTACCAAAGGATACACCCATTGACTGTTTGAGATATGATAAATGAATCCTACATCTAATAACTTATGTGATTTTCCTTTCACAATCTTCATTAATGAAAGATTAATTCATATTTGTGGCTTCTTGAATGGTCTACATTCTTCTTTAATATAAATATTATGAGTGAAAAGCTTAGGATCCAACCCTTTCATGTCACGATAATCTCATGCAAATGCATGTTGATGTGATTTCAAGAGTTCTGTCAAAGATGGTTGCTTCTCTTAGGTAAGTGTATAATATTGATGTTCAAATATTTCCCTTGTGAGACTTCTATCTGTTTAGGCAATTCAACCATAGCTGCTTCACTTTTGCATGGTACCTTTACTTCATATGGTGAGAGTGTGTGAAGCATGTCAGATGCTGCATGAAATTCAGGTGCATCAAAAGTTAGAAGAAGTGTCTGCAATGGACATGTAGAGGAAGACCTAAGAATAACAAGTTCCTCTTTTACTTCATAATTTTTCATAATAATTTGGGAGAGTACTTTGTCATCTCCTTGAAGCTGCATAAAAAAATTCATTTATATCATCATAAGTTGTGCTATTAACCTAAATTCCATCACCTCTTCCCCCATGCTTGCCCAAATGGGTCATTCTAAATCAACATGGGGTTGAGTAGGAGGATAAAGAACAAGTTTCTTAGTAGTAATCCCATCAGAGATAGTCATATCCCCTAATCTACAACCTATGTAAGCATAAAAAATGGCTAACCATGACTTGCCTAAAATGATGGTATACCCCCATGTATAGCCTTGTGAGATAGAATCATGAAATCAACTAGATATTCCTAGGACTCTAGGGTAGCAACAAGATCCTCTACCATCCTATCTAGTTTAATAGTAGAGTCGTCAGCCAACTGCAAGATAATCAAGGTAGGTTTGAGATTAGTAACATTTAGATGTTGCATGATATCTTTGGTCATCACATTAATATCTTACCCTAAGTCTACTAGATCATTTTTCACTTGGACTTTATTTAAAATTGACTCCAGCTATAGGGATATCCAAATTAGAATATTTTGGAACAATCACTTTCCCTAGCATGATGTCTGCTAATTGACCCACTCCATGAACTGTTTGTGAATCCTTATTTTTCCTACCCAACTTTTTGAGACTAGCATCTCTTAAGGCCTTATTGTATATTGACACATCCTTTATAACTTGAAATAGGGGTGTCTTGACACACACGTGTTTTAATTGATTCATAAAATCAAAGGGCGGTTCCTCTTTTAGCTTTGTGACTTCCAACCTTTGAGGAAATGGTGCACTAGATCAAAATTTTGAACCGGTTAAGGATTTTTTGTGTGACCTGATTGTATAGGGGTATCAGGTAAGGTAATGTATTCTTCCTCTTCCATAAGAAGCTCTATTATGATAGGGGAAGTAAGTGATGACAAATTTGTTCCTGAACGTAGGTGTATGTCACTTATGTTCATAACATATACATGATTAGATTGGTTATTGCTGTAGCTTATTATTGGGGTTAGGTGTAGGCTGAGTTGCTAGCTAAGTAGGCCTAGGTGCACTAACAGTAGTATTGGTAGGTGGCATTATTGTTGGTCGTTGAGGCTGTGGAGGTGGCTATAAATAACTAGTTATCTAGTTTGGCCACTACTGGCCTCCCCTCCATTGGGATGTCTGTTGCCAATTCCCTTCAAGTGGCTGCCAATTTCCTTGAGGTTGTTGTCACCGAGGTAGAGGGTTAAGATTAAAATAACTTGGCTAGGTATTAAATGGGTTGTTCCATAGTTGGGGAACATAGTTCCCCAAAATTGATGGATATAAGGGTTTCCATTGATTATTAGGTGCATAAGCATTTGCATAAGGTTCATTAAAAGAAAAAGGATCTAAAGGCATACCTTGTCTCGAAGCCCATGAGCTTCTTTGTGCAATGTATAAAATTTGACCTTCTTCATTGTCAACTGGCTTGAACTTTGGTGGAATTTGCTTGATGCCAATATTGGCTACCATTATACATCGACAATCTTTCTTCTTTTGTATACAATGGGGGCAAAATTATGCTAGCATTGCCTCTACTTCATCATGTTTTTTCTTTGCTTGAAGTGTGTCCAGTTAGGTGGCCATGTTGTTTATAATAAATTTCTTGAAATCCTTCAGTAGATGAGTTATCTCCATCCTTGAAACTCCATTCAAGGACTTTCTCGTACCAGATTGGTAACCTCTTCCTTTCTTCATGGTTTCCTGAGAGTGATTCTAACATATCTTCCTAATATCATCCCTAGGGGTTTGAGTGATATCTCCTCCTCCCATCAAGTCTAAAGACTCCATGCAATTATCATTAATTCCTCTAAGGAATATCAACTTTTCAGAATCCTCACTGAGTGTATTATGCTGGAACTTCTTGAGACTGAACAAGAACCTTTCTATATCATCCTCTAGGCTTTCATCCTCCTTCAACTACATCCTAAAAATATCATCATCATCCATATCACTGCCTTTGTAGTATTCTTTGTACTTATCAAGGAAATTTGCATTCCTCTCATCCCAACTATCAATTGTGTTCCTACCTAAGCTCATGAACCATCTTAGTTCAAATCATTTTAATGTGGTAGGGAACAAATTGAGCCCAAGAGCATCAATATTATAATCATAGCTCCTACAAAGGATATGAAACTCAAATAGGAAAGTGTTTGTGTTCTTTGTTACTAGCCCATAAAATTTAGGGAGGACTAACATAGAGATTTTCTTGAGGTTTTCAACTTCATTCTATTCAATGATAGGAAATGGAAAAGTTACATGGTTAGGTTGATTTTGGGCAACCATTCTTGCCTAGTAAACTATAAGAGTAAGAGGATTCTCAACATGTGGTAGAGGCAATGAATATTAAAAGGATTTATCAGAGCTACTCACATGGGAAAATACATAAGAAAATGGGTTTATCTCAACTTCCTTGGATATATTAGGGGGTTGGTTTTCAAAGTTTGGTTCATTAGGAAGGAATCTTCCAAAATCATCCCTTCTTGTGGCCCTGTGCATATAATTCTTTACTCAATTTCCAATATGCTCATCTAACATACTATTTCAAGTGGCACAGCTTATCACCAACCAAGTACAAGACAATATTAAAAATCTAAAAAAAGTACAATAATTCAAATTCTATGACTTTAATAAGTTCCCAATTGACACCATCCTTGACAACGGTGCCAAAAATACCAAACTTCTTTAATGGTTCAATAACTAGGTTTATAAACCATGACTTAGGGACTGGACATCCATACTAAGAATCTACCTCTTCATCGTGAAGACTCATTTCTATGTCAACCCGGGGATGTGAAACTTGAAATGGTGCAACACTGTATATGCATTGAGAATTAATTGAAGTCATAACTACTCTAAGTGGAAAGAAAATAATTACTATAAATTACCATTATGGAAATTAAATCACACAAAGACTAAAAATGCATCAACAACTAAGATGAACCTAGAACAATAACAAAACATGGTGTTTAACAAGAAGATAAAGAACTACTCTAATCTGCCTTGGCTGCAGGAATAGTTAGAAAATGAATTTTGGTGGTTGCAGGAGCAATCAATTGTTATTACCGAATCTAACTAATAAACAAAATTACCTAACTAGGGGAGAGGACCCAGTAGTTGAGAACCCTAACTTTGCGCTTCTCAAAATCTTACGTGGAAATTTCAAATCACTCCCATTTTTTTTACAATAGATTACTTGGCAAGTCCCTTGCTTATTACTAAGGTTTTAGGGCCACATCATCAAATATGATGTCACATTAACATGATTTTTGCCAAGGTGTCCAAAACAGCCCGAAAAAAAAGTGAGACCAATCACAGTACATTAGGGACCCCCATTCTTGTGCAGTTTATGTGGCATCACACGATAAGTTGCTTTTTAGAATAAGGGACACATTTCATTCAATTATGGGTAGTTATCATTAGCAAAAAAACTTTAAAGTCACAACTATTGGTACAATGTTGTAAAAAATATTGGATATTAAATCACCAAGTGTGGGTACTAAGTTAACAACTCCTATCATAACCATTGTAATGTGCTCAAGTACTGGGTCCTCTCCCCTAATAGAGTAGATGAAATCCTCACCAAGTGGTCCCCCTTGGGTGATTCTGTTAGATTAGTAAAGTGATTCCACTTATTAATTAAATCATCTTAATTTAATTATTAAGTCACTTACTATCTCTATTTCACTTAAGCTAAACTTTATACATATAATTAATTAATTAATTATTATTTATTATCATGCAACCTAGGTTTTTCCCTTTTTAGGGTTTTGATCACCTTTATAAGGATTAATCTCTTTGTATTTGTAAATTATCTTGGAATCCCTTTTTTGGGTAATTCTTTTGTAATTCCCTTAATTCCCTCTCTGAATGAATATTTCATCTTTTAGATCTTTCTAGGTTATGTCTCAATTCTTTTCTTTTGTAACAGGTTATTTTGCATACAGTGGATCTTGGTTATTGAATTTTTCAAATTCTAATATGGTATCAGAGCCTTGCTATTGCAGCCCATTCTTATTTTTTTGAAGATTTTCTGGAGCATCGAGGGTTTCAAAATTTTAGAGTTTATTGTATGGATCTGGAGGGGAGATATTTTTAGAGTACTTTGGGCACCAACAAACCTCATGGTTGTGCTAAAAAATCCTCAAAACCCCTATTTCCATATAAGGCTCGTCCATTTTAGACACAATTGAAGTCTGGGGCCTCTTTTTTGCATGTCTGACATTAGCACATTTTTTGAGGCAAATGGGTCATTTTTGTGTGGATCTGGAGGGGAGTTATTTTTTAAATCACTTTGGGCACAAACCAACCTCACCTTCACGCTCAAAAGGCCCCAAAACCCCTATTTCCATATATGGCATGTCCAATTTAGACACTGTTAAAATATGGGCCCTTTTTTTGCATGCACGACCTTGGCACGCTTGTCAAGGCAAAAATTTGCTTCAGTTCTCACATTGCCTCGATTTCTGTACTACCTCAAAAATCACACCACCTTGAAATTCTTGTTTGTATGGTTGGCGTTGCATGGAGGAGAGAGAAAAAAAGAAGTTTTTTTTTGCATTAATTTTTTTTTTTGGAGCCCACCCTGGCTGCCGAGCCTGGAACTTTGCGGACCGAGCTCGGTGCTTGTTGCCTATGTGTCACCACCACCAGAGGTTCTGCCAATTTTGCCACCGCTCGGGGAGCCACCGTAGAGCCACCAAACTCCCATTTTTTGCTTTTTGGGGGCGCAATTGGTTTTTTGCTCATAACTTGAGCAAACAGAGGCATTTTTTCGAAACAAGATATCATTGAAAAGCTGGTTCCGAGCCCGATATGATTTTCATGTTTGTTTTTCTGATTTTTTCTTCTTGTAGGGTTTTTTGCCAATCAAAGTCAGGGTTTCTTTTTGCACTTTCGTCGCTATATCTTGCTCCTTTAGACTCCATTTTTTGATTTTCGCACTTCGTCAAAAAGTTGGTTCCATTCTCTTTCTTCTTGTATGGGCATCACACCCAGAATTTTCTCCACGTATATTTTATTCAAGTTTTTTCTTTTTTTGCAATTTGGTGGATATCTTGGATGTTTCAGGTCCTGGAATCATTTTCCATGCATGGGATGACTCCTTTTTAGCTGTTACTTATGTTTTTTTATCTTTCTGTCATTCCTGAGCATTATAGATATCTATTTCTATCAATTTTTTTTTTTTCAAATGCACTGAGATAAAGTGCCATATGTTGCATGTTTGGGATCTTGCACCCTTTTTGTGTCTGATTGTACTCGCACTATATTATAAAGTGCCTTGGAGGGTTTGTTGTACCTTTTTCAAGTGAGTGTTCCTTCCACAACATTAGCCTCATTATATGTATCCATGCGACTGATCATCCTCAATACCATCCTTTATTTGTGCTTGTACGTTCTTCATCATGCAGCTATTCTTGGCATTATGACTCAATGTACATGTCATGCCTCTCCTTGATCAACATGATGGGGGTATCACATGTTGGTTCTAATGCTTCCTTGGTTCGATGGAGTGATTCTATGTATTCAATATTTGTTCCTATATACTAGGCGGATGTAGTGGCTGGGTACCTATGCATTTCGGTGAGATGGATCATTTACCATATGAACACTCTTCTTTCATTCCTATTTTGGAGGCTTCCTTCCATCTTTTGATCATCTCTTTAGACTTTGGTGTTTTTTGCCATCTGTATCTTCGAGTTTCAATGTTTGCCTTGTTTTCCATTTTGATTCGAGTAGTGTCATTTGAGGGAACTCATACAAATTACAATCTTCTTTACCTGATCATGTTCTATTACAGTGGAGGTTCCAACATTTATTCTTTAACAATGTTTGCAGTTGCACGCTTCATTGATGTTCTACATGTTTATTCTTTGTTCCTATTTTTTGGGACATTCTCTAGTTTGGAGGCTTCTTCAGTCCTTCATTAGACTTCATCTCTTTTTAGAGGGTTTTTTCCCACTAGGTTTTCTCCTTTTCTCCTATTTACAAATTTTTTTTGTACTTAGGTATCTGATTAGGCCATGTTGCCAGGACCCATTTCCTGCTTTCAGTAGTTGTTTTTTAGGTTTTTAGTTACTCCCTAAGTTTATCTTAAGGGGGGTGTTAGAGTAATAAAGTGATTCCACTTATTAATCAAATCATCTTGATTTAATTATTAAGTCACTTATTATCTCTATTTCACTTAAGCTAAACTTTAGGCATATAATAATTAATTCTTTATTATTTATTATCATGCAACCTAGGTTTTCCCCTTTTTAGGGTTTTGATCACCTTTATAATGTTTGTTCTCTTTGTATTTGTAAATTATCTTGGAATCCCTTTTTTGGGTAACTCTTTTGAAATTCCCTCAATTTCCTCTCTAAATGAATATTTCATCTTTTAGATCTTTTTGGGTTTTGTCTCCATTCTTTGCTTTTGTAACAAGTTATTTTGCATATAATGGATCTTGGTTATTGAATTCTTTGAATTCTAATAGATTCTTCCAGGATTAACTCTGATATAGTAGATTAAAATAATATTTTATTTATCTTGAACACCTTTACATGACAACAAACTAGACTATATTCTCGAACTGATAAACTAAAATGAGATTACATTAGTATGGGGGTTCAACCTCTCAAAGGAATTACCACACCTTATTGATAAAGGGAAATCTAACTACTTCTAACTACTTAGGCAATCCACTCCCAAAAAGATCAGAGGACGCGACTTTATTGAAATCACATAAAAAGGAAATGAAGTTGCGCTTAGGCAAGACTTAGTAAATTTAGTTTACTTCCCAAAAGATTTAACACAAAAGACCTCCCTAGATTTATTCCACTAAGAAACACGAGCATTAAATAGAGGATTATCACTCCCGTCAAAGAAGAAACTCCTTCCTCCTTTGACTTCTACAACACCCTACTCCTCTTGATTACATTAATGTCCAAAGGGCTAACTGGGGCTCCTCCCGCTCTACTATGCTTTCTTAATGACTGCACCACAATGTTAACATACACAAAATATTTGCATATCCATAATTACTTCAAAATAACATTCATTCCATCATATGCAAATTTTAACAAACACATACACACATTTATCACATTACATTAATTTAAATTTCCAAAAGAAAATTCATGTCCCATGTTTCAACAAGTTCAAATAAGCATCCTAAAAGTATAAGGAATTATGCCCTAATCTCTTGACAAGAGTAGCAAATGTAACATAAAATTTCATAACAAAGAGCCATAAATTGGGGTCATCAAGTCTAATACTGGAAAGAGATCAACTATTCCATGGAAATAAAATGACAAAGAAGCATACTATACTATAAATTCTACACCTTGGCACAATCCTCGACAATGACACCAAAAGTGACTGGTTTTCATCAAGGATGATTGGTAAGTGTAGACAACTCAATACACTATCCTAATGAAGCAACTAATCTTTATTTAACTAACCCTTCACCCTAATAGAAACTCGTTTAATTATTGACCAGTAACGTATTCTCTTAGATGACACCTACACTATATGTGCGACATAATCAATCTAGCACCTACCAAAACATAAAACTCAACTAAATATATATATATATATATATAAAAGCATTCTATGCTAATCCTAACACATGCAACTTTGGCTGCGGGTAAGATATCGTGGTTGCATGTGACAAAATTAGTATCTAACAGAATTAACTAAAATGAACTAATTAGAAAAAGGACTACCAAAAGAATCTTAACTACCTGAACCTAAATTAACCATACACGAGATTAACTTGTAAACTTATATTAACCATACATCATATGAAGGAATTTAAATGAAATATGAACTACTCTAGTTAACAAGTGTAATTGAAAATGCAACTAACTACTTATACGTTATTGGAGAATTACATCACCTCAAGTGGACCTTGCTTGAGGATCCGTTACCTTGAATTAACACAATACTCTTCTTAAACAAAAATCACCATCCACCTTTTATTAATCATAATCAAAAGAACAATAACGCGTTAATTGCAGTGCTAATTGGAACAAAATCTAATATTGTGATTTTATTAACTATCAACTAACTAACTTTTCTCAACAATGCTCTCTTCTTTTTATAGGAGAGAGATCTCAAAGCAACTAACACAAGTAGCTTTAAAAGATTTCATTACACTTGTCACTCTTCAGTAGAGTTTGACTTATTCACTAATAGAAAATGCACTAAAGAAAAACTAAAAACATGGAATGTTAAATGAGAAACAACCATGCATCATGGGGCATGCAACTGAATTGGCATGGGACATTTTCCTTCAATTGAACAATCATTACCAATCGCTTGGTTCAACCCGCATCATTCGTGGAAATGACGAGTTCATGACTCACAAATGTTCCTTTATTATAGGTTTGACCATGTCTTCCCTCTAGCAGTAATTAGCCCACCATCCTATCTTCTAGTTTTGCGGCTATAGGTTAGCTTAGACAATATAGGATATACACAACACATCGAAATACCTCAAAACTTCACATTTAATCAATATCAATCACCATTTCACATAGAATTAGAGCTATAATATATAACATTATAACATGTATGTAATAACCATAATAAACCATCACAATGTACTCAAGTATAACCAAGTCTTAGAGAAGTCTGCTAAAATATCATTAAACCTGAACCTGAAACACCCCCCAAAAGACACCAAACATAGACTTATCACCTATATTTTCACATAGTTAGTTTGTGAGAGTTGGCATGTTTCCTCTTCAATGTCATGATATCTTGACTTGGTTGATATCAACAAAAATAGGAGCAGGTTTCCTTTGGCCTTTTTTAGAATGTTTCTTGTTTCTTTGGTGTCATTTGCTTTTAAAAAATGATGGTCATAAAAACACAATCAGGCTATATATATATATATATATATATATAATCGATTGCAATTTTTAATATTTTAACCACAATTGCTATTTTATTTAAAAAAACTATGTATGTGTTATGACTCAAATTTTTTGAGCCATAACGCGTTTGAGTTATTTGAATTTTCAAATAACTCAAACATGTTAGCATCACTTTTGGGTTTATTTTGGTGAGTGACCACTTTTTTGTTCACCATCTTGGTGCACTTGCCCATATGTCACGCATAAAAAATTATGTTACATAATTAAAATAATTTATTTTTTAATACCAGTCTACAACACCCTTTTTCTAAGCAGATTAGGGTAAAAAGTTTACTCTTCTCAACAATTACACATGTAGTTCTCCTAGCTTATTGCTAATAATGTATAATTTCCTTATCTTATTGTTAATACTATGAGGACCATTATTCCTTGAGTGCGGATGAATGATTTGAGCATAGTCTTACACATAATCTTCAACAACTTCACTAGTGCACTTAATATCACTCAATATGTGCAACATGATACTTGCATCCTCACACATTTATTTTAGTTCTTGTGAGCAACCATGCAACATTTCTTCTGCACATAGTGCGACCTTACACATGGTTTTATGTGCTTATTCTTAGTTAGATCATATGCCCATGACACATGGAACATTAAAAGCCACGTGTCATGTTTTTGTACATACATGTCACTTGATGACCTTTACACCACATAATATGATTATACAACTTATATTGTATGCATCGAACACATGACGACACCCATGCCATGCCATAATTCAACTAGTCCCTTACATACTTGACTTATGTTTTTATCCCATCTTTATAAGCAATGTGCCATAGGTGTAGGAAACTTGTCAACATTTATGTAGACCATAATTGACAACTTATATTAATACTTGCTTTGTACATTTTGTAGAGTAGACATGGCATACATAGATTCTCATCTTTCCTTTCTATAATTTTTTTTTGTTTAATTTAAATAGGAACACATTTTCAAGAAACCTTCTACATTTAAATACGATTTAGGGGAAGCATACAAGAAGTTGTTATAGCTAACTTCGTACACCCATCGATCCTAAATGGTATATTAGATTTTGATGGTTTTTTGTTGTTATTGTCTTTTTATTCGGTTTAATTGTTTATACCTATTGTTCGGGCTTCTGGGTAGTAAAGATGAACATTATGGGATCTGCTATGTGTGCAAGAGTAAAAAAGTGGTCATTTTAAAGTGCTCTGTGAAACATATTCCCTATCGCCCCATTACCTATTTGTCTTGACAACCAAAAAATTTGCAAAATTGATCTAATCCTTTTGTACAAATGCCTCAATAATTGTACACTATTGGTACTAATAAACAAACACAATTGATATAATTACTAACTATTTTTAAAAAAATAAAAAGAACTCATAAACAATTTCTTAATAGATTGCCCTATAATTTTCTTTCCGTTATACAATCTAGCCTATAATCTAAAAAGATTGCCCTTGTGTTTATCTTTAGAATTAGATCACGGGTGGAGAAATGCCCTTACTTTACCCTTCAAAACATGAACCGCATGAATTAATGTGTGTTAAATAAGCCTATTTCTGATCATGAGAGACGAATTCCTGCAAATGTTTTATATCATAAGACAAAAATTGGTAGGGACATGTTACTAGAATATCTGCTGCTGTAAGCGAGGAGTTTTAAAAAAATCTGGAAATCGAGGGGAGAGGTAAAATAGAAGCGGGAAGGAGAGCAGAGATGGCCGAATTAGAAATGAAGATCGGATTCCTCGGAGCAGGAAAGATGGCGGAGGCCATCGCGCGGGGGCTGCACAATGCCGGTGTCTTTCCCTCCTCACGCATGCGTACTGCCCACGCACGCCTTCCTCGTCGCGAAGCCTTTTCTTCTTTCGGCGTTACCATTCTCCCTTCGAATGCCAAGCTTGTCGAAGAATGCCAAGTTGTTCTTCTTGGAGTCAAGCCCCAGCTTGGTAAGTTTTTGCCACCAACTTCTCAATCAAAATAATTTTCTCCACTTTCTTCTTCCTATATCTTAACATGATATTCAGTTATTATCTTATATCCTACAAATCATTAGTCACGTTCAACTAGCTTCCAAATTCTTGGTTTTTGAGGGTGAACATCCCATATATTTTTGTACTCGGTAACATTGGTTGCATGTGTCATCTAATTTTTTGTTTAGTATCAAAGCTAAGGCTACAATCCTATGGAAAGGGCTTGCGAATTAGTTGAGAAAAATTAGGAGCCCTTTTTTAAGTAAAGGGTCATATGGATTTAATTTTTTTTTCTGGTAAAAATAATTAAGTGTTATTTTTTTAAATGGTAAGAATGAAGTTTAGTTGATAAATTATCGAAATTAACAATCGAGATTAAAATTAGAAGAATGGCATGCAAGCTTCCACACAAGTATAGAAGTCTCTAAACTGGTGGAGAAGACTTTCAGTTTCCCTTTCCACCACCTACAAAATAAAATTACAGATATTAATGTGGAAATTTTATTTTAAAGAAAAAGATTCATTTTAATCTTATAACTGTATTTATTATTCCATAAAACTGAATGCAAAATAAAAAGAAGAGGTCAAACCCCTTCTATAAGACCAAAGAAATACCTATTCTGCTAAATTCTTAATTTTCTTTTGTCTTTGTATATGAATAAATAAATTTCTCATGTCCCTCAATAAATATAAAGCTCACAGAACCATGCAGCATAGTCAGAAACAAGACGTGCATGCCTACATTTCAAACAGTTGCTTCTTCCATAGATGCCCACATCAGGTTACTATAGTGTACCTATGATATAGGTCTGCACTCAGCCCAATGCTTCCACAACCATCTGTTAAGTCTCACATCTAATTTTTGATCCCAAAAGTTAGATACTATTCACATCTGAAATTAGAAATGCATAATTCCATGATTTGGCTCTATCACGCTACTAAACCTGCACCAAAACTATGTAATTTTGTGTCT
Source organism: Thuja plicata (assembly GCA_018584345.1). Lineage (NCBI taxonomy): Eukaryota > Viridiplantae > Streptophyta > Pinopsida > Cupressales > Cupressaceae > Thuja > Thuja plicata. The sequence continues at coordinate 959,828 of MU226984.1, read as the reverse complement.
GGGAGATCATTTCTGCAAGGCCAATATGTGGCTGCTAACTTGCCTGTTCTATATAACAGTTTGTTGTAAATGGCCACATAAGCAAAAATAATTTTGTGTTTGTATGTTTTAATCAAATCGCAGAAGTACAACTTAGAGGGCATATTGGATGCATTTAAAATATAAAGAAGCAACGTCATTAGCTCTTTGAGCAAGGGGCTTTGAAGCAGGGGCTTATCCACCTGACGACTTTACTTTGTGCAATGCAGATGGCCCATTGTAGTTATACCTAGGAAATATGGCAGTTAGAAAACGTATGTTCGTTGTAGGGAATATGACAAGACTACAAATTTACAATCAAAACCTATATCCTTTACCAAGTATTGATAACCTTATCGACCAACTTCAGCATGTCAGGCGCTTCATAAAGTTTGATCTCAAATCTGGGTACTATTTGATCCATACAAAGGAGGGGGATGTCTTGGTTCCCCAACTTGTATTCCAGCAACTCCTAAAGACTAACTTGATCTTATGCTTCAAGCCATTGGAAGTTAGGTCGATGAATAAGAAACACTTTAAATTTGTTTCCTCTGCACTTTAGGCTCTGTAGGATGTAGGGGAGTTACCCTTAATGATACCGAATATAAATATCTGACATAATTGTATTACAGTGCCTAGTAGATGAAAGACTTCAATCAGTTATTATAAGGAGTTGTACAAATCCATACATGATTACTCCATTCACTGTCACCCTTACAAGTTTGGTCCAATGTATGCAAATAATTCCAAATAAAGTAAAAATGGCTTGAGATAAATCAGTTTTAAAAAAATTCTGAAAATAGGGATTGTAAAAGGATTGATCAGTGCCTATGGTGGGCTACAAGGTCATATTTCATGCATATTATATCACAACACCAAAACATATCCTGATCATTTATTAAAACTTATCATCTTATGATAATGAGATCTCCATAAGCCTACAATGTAATAATTCTTAGCAATCCAATTGAAACCATAACACACCCATTATCTGTAGGTAAGCATTTATACTGTTACTTAAAAAAAAAAAAACCACGAGAAAAATGTATTATAGAAAATTTGTATTGAAGAATTCAACAATTCTTGATTATTTCATGCAAAGAGCATTACATTTCAAGCTGTAGACAACTACATTGTAGGATGATATTCATCTATGCATTATTCAGGATACAATAATACTGTCATGTAATGGCTCACAAACACAAACTCCATCTACAACTTCCCTTTACAACTTCTAGGACTCCAATCTAATAGACTTCTAAACGAACTTCCCTTTACAACTTCTCCCAAGTCATAGAATTGGCCTCTCGACCCTTTGGACCTTTTTTAGACCCTTTACAAATGATTTGACTTCCCCTTTAAAAGGCAAAAATGAAGCTGCATGGTCACTAGGAAGAAAGACTTGATTGAGTGCAACCCTTCGTGACAATTGGGAGTCTTTGTCATTAATAGCATGCCACCAGTCGCTTTTGTAGGCAAATTGGAAAAATTCATGACTACATGTTCTCATGCAACTAATATTTCCTTTGATGTCATGAAAACAGTGTGTTCTGCACTTCAATCAGTGATCAAATAAACGTTTCTGATTTTCCGAAAACCTGTGGTAGATAGTGATCCTGTAAGAAATTGCAGAATTTAAAGGGTATAGTGGATGTTGCAGAATGTCAGGGGTATAGTGGATGTATCCTTGATAGGATTGTAGTTCTACAATACTTTAATATCTTGTACAAGGGAAAACTTTCACAATTATGACTTATTGGCTCTCTGGTGGAACTTTTGAAGGTCTTGGGATGTAGCAAATGTTTGGAGGTTAGGAGGATAAATCTCTAGTGGGATCGAAGTTTTGCAATAAGAGATCTTGGTGGAAATAATAAAGGGAGATGGATATGGCGGAGATTCGTGGACTTACAGGATATATCCATGATGGGGTTGGAATAGTGGAATAGGTCAATTTGGTTGAATTTGAATGCAAGAAAGAATGAGGCAGAAACTTGAAGGACAAAGGATTTATCCTATTGTGGAAGGAAATTCCACAATATTCAGATTAGGCAAATGAAATTTGCTCTGACCTTCCTCAAATTTGAAACATGACAGCTTGGACTCTAGGAAAGTTCCGCAATAGCTAGAACATGCAAAATATTCTGCAATTGCATAACTTTCTCAATTTTGCTTGCATCTTTCCCGAATTTGAAATGGAGATACCCAATTGGGTGTTCTACAAGTTAGGAACCTTGGCAACCCTTACACTTAGACAAAATTTTGGCTTTTCAACTTGGATACTTAGGCTGGAATGGAGGTATGAGTACAATGACTAAAAACACCTCATAAACATCACATACACATGAAGACTTTTTAAGATTGGTTATACATGATGAGAAATGAGACGGGGGCATGAAGGTTTGGTTTTGCTGCCAAAATGAAGACCATTTTGCATTGGAGATGAGGCAAAAATATAAGTGTTAATAGGATGTAGGGAAGGGCACCTTCAAGATGAAGTGGGTGTTGTATGAATAAATGGTTTGCAATTTGACTTATGCAATAATTGGCCTTCTCCATGAGAATAATCAATAAGCTACTTTGATGTCTTTTGCCATTGTTTATCTTGATGATATTCTGGCAGTGATTGGGATGAACAAATATAACACATTGAAAAAGTAGTAAAAAAGATGAAAAAAATTAGCTTTACTTCAATTTTAAGAAATCTTAGTTTACATAAACCACCCTTGTGTGCCTAGGATATGATTGTAGATAAGATAAGATAAATTTATTAATGTCCAACTAGAAACCACAAAGGGTCAAAGGGACTGCCAAGAACAACAAGAAAATCTAGCCCGCAAAAGGGACACCAAACGGTGCCCAAAGAAAGAAGCAACAACAAACAAAACAAAAACCAAAACAGCTAGAGGGGTTTGAAAGGAAAAACCCCTCCAGAGCACCGCTAAGGGTTTTGAACAACCGTGAAGAACCTCAAGGCAAAGGGATAAGCAATAGGACCAGTTAGAACCTTTGCCTACTTTGGAGTGATCCTTGAAGAGGAAGGTCGTTGCTAATAGGAGCCTGTCTTGGGCTTCACAAATTTGGAACAAGGGACAGAGCCAAGCTGGTGCTTGGTGCCGTGTGCTGTGTGAGGCCCTGCAAAGAAGGAAGTGATGAGCTGACAAGGTAGGGGTGTCTCAAGATGCTAGATCTGGAGTGTGTGGTTCCTGAGCCTAGTGGCCTCTTGGAGATAAAGTGCAAGGCACCTCTGGTCCATAAATCTGAAGAAGGTAGGGAGCGACCTCGCCTCCTTGACGAGGCAGTAGGACCTCCTCCCTCTTATCTCATAGTATATAGGGCTGTGAAATATGAAGTGGTCCTTCGACTCTATCTCCCCAATGCTGCAAAGCTGACAAACCTTGAGCACTCTGTCAATATGGTGGTCATTCTTGCACCAAAGCCGATGTGAACCTGCTTTGAAAGAACCAAGAGGGATTCGAAGGGAATGTGACCAATGGTGGGATAAGTAGGAAGTGTGGATAATGAGTTCATCCTTCAAGTCCAAAAAGTTCTCCGCGTAAAAGGCCATCTTAGGGGGAAGGCCCCTGTGGGGGTTGACCCAAATGGTGTGAATAAACTGCCTGTATATGTCGTCTCTGATGTGCCTATTCAGCTCTCGCCGGGGATGAAGAAGATGGGGAGGGGCATTGAGAGAATACTGGAAGGGAGGGAGGCGATCTATCTCAATCCCAATGGACCCAAGAAGGGTCGAAGCCTCAACAAACCAACCACGAGCTCGACCAGAAGATACGACAGAAGTAGCGATGGACTCTGAAGAACAATAGGCAAGGTAGGGATATCTATGACACCCATCACTCGAATCGGCAAAGCCCTGAAGGCGGTGAAGGTACTAGACCAGATCGAAGATGGCCTCAAGCCTGAAGGGACGAGCCCCAAACTTTGCAAGAATAATGTTATGCGGGATGGATTGCTTGCACATGATGTGCCGGAGGAGGAGAATCTGAACCCACTTGGTAGAAGCCCAATCAGAATTTAGCAATGAAGGGCCCCACAACACTAAACCATAGAGAACAATAGGTTTGATAAGTGTATCCATAAGTATCATCTTGGATAGAGTGTCCTAGAAAGGGTGCCTAAAACACTAGTGCTCGAGAAGGGCTAACGAACCATACTCCTTATTTATCTGTGGCTGAAGAGTGGGTCTCACAGTAAAGCGAGGGCCAGAGAACTTGATCCCCATATATGTGTATGCAGAAGAAATTTCCACCTCCAAGCCTTTGAAGAAGAAATGGAGGTGAGAAGTCTTGAGAGCATTGAAGACCATTACCTTGGTCTTCCCCAAATTAACAGTCAAGTGCCGTAAATCATAAAAGGACGCAAGACCATCTAGCTGTCTTTGCAAACCCTCCGGGGAGGAGGCCAAAAGAACAACATCATCCAAAGATCAAAACCTGGTGAAGAAGGCAACCGTCCCCGAGAAGAGTATGATCCTGAAGAAACCTCTCAAGCTCGTCAATGTAGATACCAAAGAGAGTAGGCGATAGGGGGCAGCCCTGCTTAACCCCAATAGTGCTTTTAATGAAGTCCGAGAACCTTGAGGGGGTCTTGAGACGGCCCAAAACCATCTCATAGAGTCTCATGATAGCTGCAAGAAGAGTCTTTGAGATACCAATATCACGAAGCCTCTGAAAAAGGGCAGTCCTAGGGACCGAATCAAAGGCTTTGCGAAAGTCCACAAAGCAGCAGTACACCTTCGAGGAGCAAAGGCGCGCCTCCTCAATAATGCCCCAAAGAGTCAGTATATGATCCGTAGTCTGATACTAAGGTTTGAAGCCGGTTTGCCCCTTGGCCCGGATGTGACGGTGATCCAACTCTCTTGAGAGAAGAATATGGAGAACCGTGGCACAGAAGAAATATTAAAATCAGTCATGGTAAGGTGTAATAATAAATTGGCCAAGATTAACAAACTTTCATAGGGTTAAAATCAAGGGTACATGGGGTTGTGTCCTAGAGCTTTTTTCCCTTGTCCTCACATTGGAGACATCGGAAGGATGGCTTGGGGACTTTTCCCAGCCAACCCCAAAATTTTCCAAATTATGGGGGATGTTTCCAAAATGGGGGGATGGCTTGGGGATAGATTGGGGATGCGTAGCTGTCCCTAGGATATGTTGGGGATGTTTGAAACGTTCTTGAAAAAAAGAGGACGGCTAGCCGTCCCCCTTTTTTAGCACTCAAAAGCAAAAAGAAAAAGCGCCCAGTTTTAACAAATAGCATTTTTAAATTTTTGTACTCAGTCACTCGGTTTGAATTTTGGTACCAAATTATACTACTTACGTAATGTAATGGAGAACATGATTACATACTGGATGACTCGTTATTTGCTGAACCTTACTCTGCAATAATAATTTAAATGTATACTACACCCACACCATAAACTAATAGATTTTTTGTATGACAACATTTACAACAACGACAATGGAAATGTTGAGAACAATTATAGTGCCAGAAAAGCAATCTAATGACCCCTTGGATATGCTTACAGTAAGAAATCCTCAAATTATATTACATTTATAGTGCTAAAACAAAATGACATAATAAATAAAAAATTTAAGAAATCATAGCAAAGAGGAAAGCAATTATTTCTTTAATAAATCCTACTACATATGAACAACAAAACAAATTGACAAAGTACATTTAGTTTGTAACTTGTATTTATACAGATGCTGGAACATATATCCAGAACCTTCAGAGTACTATCACTAGTATGTGGTTGGGACAATCTGTACACAAATATATCAAAACTTATAAACATAGCCTACCATATGAATATTTGAAAATTTCGTATGTATATGTGTGTGTGTGTATAGCCATCCCCTTTATTGTCCCCAGATATGGCTTCAAAGAATCCCATCCCCGAAATGCATCCACGTGTCCCCAAGCCCTAGAAACTTGGTGGAACATAGGTTAATTAAAATACTTTTAGGAGTTGCCAAACGATTGAGAATTTCCTTCTATAATATTGCACCCTTACATGCTTTAAATTTCAATATCATTTGGGAAGGAAATGTCAATAGCATTTGATGCATTTTAAGAAAAGTAAAATAACGCACCAGGTTTTGTTCTTCCTAATTTAAGGCAGCCATTTGAGATAGAAGTAGATTCATTTAACCATGCAGTTGGAGCACCGCTAAAGTAGAAGGGAAGACTAGTATGCTATCATTCAGGCTTCCATGTATGGATTTTAATTATCCTACTCATCCCCATTCCTGACAAAGAGTTATATACATGGATTCAATCCATAAAGAAACGGGAACATTACGTTACGGGGAAGGAAACAATCATTTACAGAGAGTAGCAATAACAGGGAAAAACCTCTGGTTAACTAAGGATGGATATTAAAGTATAATATTAATAATATAGTTGTAGCAGGAGTGAGATTATTTTAGTCTTTACACTAAGAATTTCAACAAAGGATCAAAAAGTGGCTCAATAGCTAACAAACACAAAAGATTGATGTCCCCATAATTATTCACGAGTAATTTTGTTTCTCGTGTCTCTCAAATGCTTCCTGTTATTTTAATACTGTCAAACTAAGATAAACCTGTGATGACTGTCAACATTGTGGTGCTCTTTTGTATTCCTTTTCACTTTCAGCAATGAATTAACATGTTTATTGTGGATTTGTAAAAGGATGAAGTGTTTTAAGGTAAAATTCTTTACAAGTAACATATTACATTTTGCAGTTAAAGAAGTGCTCGTTGACCTGAAACCTTTATTTTCAGAAGAAAAGTTGCTGTTATCAATTGCAGCAGGTGTCAAGCTTAAGGACTTGGAGGTTAGTGTTATTATTTGTTGGCTTAATATTGACTCTTCTTAATGTTCCTATATATAGTACACGAGGATACATAATTGTGTTTGTTAGGCATATTAAAATATGCATTAGGAAGTTGATATCTGCAAAAGAAATCAAAATTTGAAAGCTTATTTTAATGTCTCATTGGCAGCTTTTGTAACAAGTTTCCATTATAACACAAAACGTATTTGAAGTTTATTTTCCCATGAGTTGAGTTTGTGTACAGTGTGCAGGGTGTCTGGACTTGATTCGTGCCCCCAGGGCTGCATTTGGGTCTGGGTTCATCCTGGGCACCTGGATTCGCTGTGGGTTTGGCCTGGCCAAACCCACAGCGAATCTGGGCACCCGGAATGGACCCAGGTCGGATCTGGGCATACTCGGGGGAACATGGCCTATGGAATACTGATATTTGTGCTAAAATAGGTGCTTTTGATGATCATTGCTGAAAATTTGTCAAATAAGATTGCTTTGTTGATAGCTAAAGTCACATTTTGTTGTCTTCCTTACGGTGTTTTTATATTCTGTTACTATTTGCATTCTGCCCTGTTTCCTACTATAGGAAACAATGAAGATTATCCTGTTTTTGTACCTGTACCCAAATCAGCAACTTAGATGTTAATCAAAATGGATGCCTGTGTGCTTGTTTGCATGGTTTTTTGTCTATTTACTGAGTGCAGTGTATATGGACTTAATTAAAACTAAAAGAAGTTATTTCGGATATGATCCTTTATTTTTGTGTGTAATTTTCTGAATGTTGTTAATGCTTTTCTATTTGTTTTACTGCTTTGAGATATATTTTTGTTGGTTTGAGATATATTTAGCTGTAGATTTACAAGCAAATTGGTAAAAGTTACCCACCCTCTTTAAAGCTCTGGAAAATAGCGAGCTCAAAAATATCTATATGATTCAATTTTGGTAAAAAACAGAGATGTATCCATGTGTCATTTTATTTAGACATGAAAATAGACATTATGCTGAATTGAAACAGGAATTATAGACATACATTATTATATGGTATTTAATAATCCCCGAAGGTTGAAGTGTATAGATTGGCAGTAAATAGTTAGCAAATTGCTATTAAATAAACAATGCACACACATGATCTCAAATACAAGCCACGTGTGACATAACATGAAATAGATAAGAGCAAAATTTGTTGAAATTATGATACAGAATCTGTACACATGCTGTACAAAGAATTATTTGATTATGCTTTTGTGGAGAACATACCAGTCTGTCGAACATGATGACACCCACATATAGATAGGTTGGTGGGTGCTTCGGTTAATTAGTATTACCGAGTAATCTGTTATTTTTAGTTGTCTCAGTGTATAATTATATATCATTTTGATAGCAAAGAGGTATCATCAACAGTGTGACCTTTGATGATCACGATAGACTCATATTTTTATTTACTTCTTTGGCATTGAAACATCATCATCAATAACAATTCATAGCAAACTTATGCATAATATTGCTTACTTTTATGAGAATGTACTGTCAATTGAAGCTGTAAAGAACAAACCAGATCCTATAATTCATAGCTGTTATTTGCATTCATAACAAGCTTGTGCATATTATTGTGAGCTGTTATGTTACTCTTTTTATATCCAATATTATACTTTCAATTTAAGCTGTAGTGAACACAACCCTATGTGCGTTTACATTGGGGAACATGAAATAGCAGCATAAAAAAAGTTGCATGTCATTACTCACAGACAGTAGTTTTGATGTTGTCAAGGCAGTGAGAATGCACCTAAGCACAGACAGCCAACTAAGCCAAAAATAAGGGATGTGAGAAGATCCTCATTGCCTTGGAGGGTGTTGGTGCACAGAGTTGTAAGTTCCTAAATCCCCAAAGGTATACTTCTCCTCAGCACTAGGGATGTCAAATTCAGTGAGGAATGTTAATGTTTTGAACCAGAATAGTGTAAAACAAATAACAGATAAATCAAAGATTCAAAACACAAGAACGCCAGAGATACCTTGGGAAAACCTTCCTCAAGGGAAAAACCCAGCCACACCAAGAAAAACTCCTTTATTAATAATAATGACAGAGTCTCAGTACAAAGCTCACAGCCTCTGAGCCTTCACACACAAGAAGATTACACTATGCCCTCTTAACAAAAATAAGTCTATCTGCAACTTCAAGAACAATACTCCTCAAGAACACTGAATACAAAATACTCTAATAACAAGCACTGAAGCTATACATATCATGCGGTAATCCCCTGATAAAGACCATAGATGAAACAATAAACTCAAATAATATTGCCCGTCTAAATTAATCAGTCTTCTCACTACAAAACCGACTTGATATCTCTGGAATCAAATACTACCCCAAAGTTTTTCTTTCAAAAACATCCCCCTAAGCAATAGACGATTCTGCATTACATTGCCGTAGCAAATGAACTGACGACAGTTACCCAAGAAGAGTCGATTCGGTATCTCCAAATCTTCACAACACGATACAAGAGACCGGGAACCAATAAAGAATGAACCGACCAAAATTTAAGACAGAAATCATGAATAACTGCCATTACAAAATGATGCTGCTGCATAAGAAAGACTGACTCAACAGTCACGTCATCTGAGTCTCCATGATGATAGACAAATATGCAACCCACGATGAATGAAAGAAGACTGCCGAAAGGCATGAGCCAACAATAGTAATGAACCAAGCTGTTTTTTTTTTGTATTGCTCGTTTAACCACGGGCACTGATTTGCCCTTCCAACCATAGACAATTCACTATTGTCTCCCCCGAGCATCTTGGTATGTCAATCTGCAATTGTTTTCAATTATCATGTTTCAAGAGAGGAAGATTAATCTTCCTTTATACCTTATGTGGTGTCCGTTCACGAAGGGATGCCACTCTTCCAAGTGGCTCCAATTATATTATTAATATAATAATTATTATATTATTATATAATATAATAATTATACAATATAATTATATTATTACATAATAATATAATTATATCAACTCACAATAATAATAATATTATCAATATAATTATTATATTATCAATCACAATAATTTTATCAATATAATATTATATCACAATAATTATATTATCACAACCTTTATGTTATCTATGTCGGTTTGAAGGAATCCGACCATAGCTACAATAACATTAATACTCCCTCTTAGCTAGGGAGGTATCCTTCTTGATATCTGAGTTATAGAGTAATGTCCACCATGTCTACTGCCAGAGGGTGGCTCCATCATGGCTGCTTCCATGAATGGAAATGTAAACAAACACAAGTGTTCATCATGGAATCACTCACGTGATGTCGTCATCTCACAATGACATTCACCATAGCTACACCCAGAGAGTGAATCAACACAAGTGCTAAGTCATGGAGTCACTCACATGATCTCTACCATGGCTACTCCCAGAGGGTGGGTCCATCATGGCTACTTCCATGAATGGAAATGCAAATGAACACAAGCGCTCATCACATAATCACTCAATGTGATGTGGTCATCTCATCATGATGTTCACCATGGCTACTCCTAGAGGGTGAAGCAACACAAGTGTTAATCGACCATAGCTACTCCCAGAGGGTGGAAAGAACAAGTGCACAAGTGCCCATCACGGAATCACTCAACGTGATGTCGTCATCTCAACATGATGTTCATCATAGCTATTCGTAGAGGGTGGATCCACCATGGCTACTCCTAGAGGGTGGAACAAGGGTTTTCACCTCAAACTTCTCTCTCACAGAGAAGAATGCATTACAAGGGGTGACACCTCAAATTTCTCCATCTTAGAGAAAAATGCCACAAGGGCTGATACCTCAAATTTCTCTGTCTCAGAGAAAAATGCAGACAAGGGATTGCACCTCAAACTTCTCCCTCACAGAGAAGAATTCATCAAAGTAGATCTCAAGAAATCACTGATGCTGAGAATCCCTCTCAACAAGGGCTTCATTCTCCACAAATCCAAGCTTGTCTCCAAAATGCTCAAACTTTATTCGGGCAAGGGGCTTGGTGAGAATATCGGTCGTCTGATCATCAGTGCTAATGTACCTCAACTGAATAGCATTCCTTTGCACCATATCTCTAATATAGTTATATTTGATTTACACATGCTTTGACTTGTCATGAAATACAAGGTTGGAGTTTGCATCACTCTTGATGAATCCTAGGCTCACCAAGTATCCATCTATCAGGAATATCACGACCTAGGTGTCAACGTAAAGGCTTTCCGACCTACACACATGGAACTCCATCCCATGCATCATAGTCTTTTGACTGTGACAGTTTCTTGATCACTAGAGAAGCCATCTCGACATGGTCTACTCCCTTTAAATTAATATGACCAAGATCCCTGAATGTCAACTGAAGCAGATCCTCTAGCTGCTCCCTCTGTCACGGAAGCATACCCTTCTCACATGATCCCAATCTTGCTTCAAGAGACTCTCATCATTTGACATGATCCACGTACGGCTGAAAGTGCTAGATCCAAGACCACGTTGGACATACTGTCATTAGATCGAGCCCTAAACCAGACAAGAATATGACCATCCTGTGATTAGAACAAAATTCCCTCGCAGTCTGCTCCCTCTTACTGGGAGAGCCCTCTTGTCTCAACTTTGCTTTGTAATCCTTGATGTTACCAACACCCTGCACACTATACTGCGATCTCTACCGATCAATAATGATCGATCACTAGATGAAGAAGCCAGCAAGATGACTGATCTTGGTCTTGTCAACAAAACATGCCAAGCAAATATTCAGCAATAAACCCGTGCTGATCCAATGAAGAAAACAAGAGGCAAGGTACACAGGCCAATCAATATGCCAATCACCCAAACTAGCCCTCTCCAAGGTACGTAGCAATACACGGGCTGCAGACTCATAACATCACCTCCATTTAAATGCACTATATATGTTTTCGCCAATAAACAAACCGAGTCCACCAATATCTGGCACACACACAACCATGTAATATCACAATGAAATCAATGCTTGATCCTCTTAGAATAATTAATGAACAACCCTATTCTTTATGTATCAAACAACAACCAACACAAAATCTTGTTATTGCAGACAAATCTGAGAATCGCCATTAACCAACGGGACACCACATTATCAATACTTCTGTTTGCATATAATAGGAACACCAACAGGTCTCACAAGCAATGCGACAGTGCTGAGAGTCAAATTGTGTGATAATACGGTTTCCTTGTTTAGATTCACGGACGCTGCACTTAAATGTCATCCACGACTCAAGAGAACAGAACTTCATCATATCCTCATTAGGTCAGTCCCCATCGATGAAGAAGATAAGTAGAAAAATTTTCAGCAGAGTTGCCCTAATCATTGCAACACTGGTCACAAATGCAATAGCAACAAAAGTATAAAGAGGCCTTGCCAACAACATTAGGGTACCTGAGCATTAAGGAAAGCTCGGTTCCCTAATGTTTTATGCATACTACAAAGCCATTGAACTGGAACTCCAACTTTCAGACATACTGATTGTTTTGTGGCTTGAAGGGCCCCCCAGTTGCTCCTGGATGCTTGACAATCTGTACGAATTAGGCCCCCTAGAGAGTCGCTTAAGACCTCCGCCTGCACGAAAGATAATATTGCTCATCCACTTCTTTATCAACTTCTATAAGTGGTGGTAGGCTATCTGATGGGAAGATTCCCTGTAACTCTGTCATTCTTGGAGGGGCTAGGAATGACAATTAGCTTGTCTTTGTTACACCATGCCAACTACGATAGGTGTCCTGCCAAGAGTAATTTTAATGGTCCACTCCAACATTGAGAAATTGGGTTCAGTATCCTCATGCAATATCTCTACACATGTCGAGGAATTTCTTGTCTTATTACACAGAGGCCCAAGCCAAGCCAATTGCTCTTGCTTTAAAGTATTCATTCTTATAAGGATTGTTCTCTGGTAGCAACAATCTAGCAAGTAGCTCATCGATATCCCTTCTAGGGTAACCTCCAAAATTCTTGTAGCCAAGCATGATTATTTATTGTTGGAAGCAATAGATTTCTTGACATTCATGTTCAGTCCCACGAGCTCAGAAGTGTGTCTTTTCATCCACAATAGTGCAACATCAGGGCACATTTTACTATTTACCGATAATCCAGAATCATCTCCCAGCACATGGTGCACATCAGGAAGACGACTGAATGTAACATCACAAATGACATTAATTATAATTGCATTACAGATGCTATCTATCATTTGCGTGAACATCGAGCTAGATGGAACACCAGTAGTAGTTTGTCCCCAACGCCTACCATCTGGAGTCCAAATGGTGCCATGACAAAAGTTATTGATTACCTTCTCCCAAAGATTTCGTAACCTTCTAGGTTGAGGAATCTTATTCATGGGTTGTTCACCAATCGCTCTAAAATTGTTGAAGTTAATGTAAGATCTAAGAATCTTTAAGGCCTCACGAATTAGTGAGTGTTGCAATGACTTATCAAATTTACTCCAGTCAATACATATATACAACTGTCCCGATGGAAAGCTGCTCACAATATCCATCATGCCTGCATTAAGAATTTCTCTACCCCACATTGTAGGATTAGGAGATCTAGAAATGACATCATAAAGTGACCGATAGAACATACATTCACAAATTAGCCACCAGAAAGGATAACCATACACCATTCTTATTTTATCTTCCTCATTCGCAAAAACTAGATGGGATCTAGCATTACATAGAATATCAAGCTCATGAATACGTTGTTCGTTCTTGATCTGATGCGCGAGTTCCTAGCACTGACGAACGCATCTTTAATGACATTTGCCAAATAATGAGTAACATAGTCTCCAATCACGCTGGCCTCAACAATGGAATCTTTATCATATTTTCCTCTCCGTTTACATTGCCTCAACAATAGTGATTTATAATACTTGTAATCGTGCCCACTCTGTTACTTATGAATGCAAATTTGGCTATAAACTGCGCTCGTTTGCTACAGATCTTATCCCTGCGACTTTAGCAAAGATCCATTATCGCAGATCTACTCCAACATCCAGTGATTCATCCCCGAGCAGTCTAAGTCGTCGACAGAGGTAACATGGGTGCATGCGTCAAGACAAAGCAGACCTTCGATATTGAAGAAATAAGCACAAACAAGTGGCGGTTTGAAGGTCCACGTGGGACACTCAATGCATTCAACATGGAACTAATCCCACTTCATTCTGTACGACAATCCTTCCTCACGGCCCGCAGTTGCAAATTAGACCCGTGATGACCCCCTCAAATAAAAATAGTGCACATTGACTACGACATCTTGATCGGCTTAGGCACAGCTCGACAACGACATTTGGACTGTCCTTTTGGAGTATTCTCACAACCGCATCCTGTTCAAATCCATAGCTTCCACGTAGTCTCCATCATTATATCAACACTCGGCTTTGAACATCTTGAGCACTCGACTCATCTGTACAACATGTTTTCTGCAAGTTGGGGACACATCAGTGATCAAACACGTACACCTACCTCCATGTATACTCATGCCATCGATAGAAAGCATATATCTTTTGCCACACAGGTGGATTTATTCTTCAAGTTGCCCAATGTAAGTGTTCACACCTTTCTCTGTGCCTGATTATTCCTCCCATGCTTTGCTCTGATACCATGTTTTTACTGTGGTGCTCGTTTAACCACGGACACTGATTTGCCCTCCCAACCATAGACAATTCACTATTGTCTCCCTCGAGCATCCTGGTATGTCAATCTGCAATTGTTTTCAATTATCATGTTTCAAGAGAGGAAGATAAATCTTCCTTTATACCTTATGTGGTGTCCCTTCACCAAGGGACGCCACTCTTCCAAGTGGCTCCAAGTATATTATTAATATAATAATTATTATATTGTTATATAATATAATAATTATATAATATAATTATAATATAATTCTATTATTACATAATAATATAATTATATCATCTCACAATAATAATGATATAATAATTATATTATAAATCACAATAATTTTATCAATATAATTATTATATCACAATAATTATATAATCACAACCTTTATGTTATTTATGTCGGCTTGAAGGAATCCGACCATAGCTACAATAACATTAACATGAGCCTTAACTTCTCATTTCCGTGGCACGAGGATGACCTACGGTTATGATAAAGAAGCCGATACATAAACACAAGGAGAAGTTGATCATCATAGATGATTTCAATAGTCACGGTGACGCTATATTGCTGTAGCTTCACAATATCAAATTGATAAATCTCTTCAATAGACACAGACAAGAACACACTTGAGAATATGAAAGGTTCAACGATGTTGTAGATAATTGTTTCAAATAGGAACAAATATTTCAGGTATGCAGATATCTCTCTGTAGCTACAAACTTCAACACTCCCTCTTAGCAAAGGAGATATCTTTTCCAGATTCTCATGTCATGGAGTCTCTCAACATGACAGTCACAATGGCTACACCTAATTGGGAGAAAACAAAAAATTATCACGTATTCTCTCGACTTGATAGCATCATGGAGTCACTCAACATGATGTTCACCATGGCTACTCCCATGTGTGAAATAAAACAAGCTCACATCACAGATGTTAATTTTAAATAGCTAGATTCGGATTCTAGCTAATATTAACTTAATATTTTAATTTATATAATATCATTTAAGGGCTGGGCCCTTTTGCTATGTTTAAAACGTCTATGAAGAAATAGACGTTACTTATAGGGCCTGCCCTATATTTGATAATCTATTTTGGCGCCAAGATAAAAGAGACGGGTGGTTCCAGATTTGGGCCGACTCAGGGGAGAAGACGCCTATCATCGAAAAATACTCTTGCAAATTAAGTCTGCTCAAACAGCAAATTTCTTCAGCAACCATCCGATCTTTCCCAGCCATGGCGAACTCACCTACATACAGCGAATTGACTCATGCTCACAACGAATTGATTCATACACAACAAGTTGATTCTTATACACAACAAGCTGATTCTTACACACAGCGAATTGATTCATGCACACAACAAGTTGATTGTTTCATACACACAGTCATCTATCATTTGGTCTTCGAATTGATTGATCAAAGATCAGTACATCTTGGAGATTTGTTGCTGTAGTTACATCTAGACAATATCTCCTTCGTTGATGATTTACTTGGCGATTGCATTTGATTTGCTTCATTGATCTTCGATCTTTAGTAATTCTGGAATAGTATATCCAGTTAAGAGGTCTGTAATTGTAACCTTGTGAAATAATAATAAAGATCTGGATTTGAATGCTGGGTTTTTCCTCCAACAGGGAGGTATCCCAGGGTAATTTCTCCGTGTTCTTGTGTCATTTATTTGATTTGTTTATTTAAACATTCTAACTTAATTATTCATTAGATCCGATCACTGAAATTAACATGGTATCAGAGCTAAGTTCTGAAGTAATTGTGATCAGTTCTAATCCATTATACTCTAGATTTGTTTTCTTCTTTTTGCTGCTGTTTTCAAAATGGTGACAGGGCTCAAGGTAGAGGACAGATTGGAAGGAGCTGTAAACTTCACATCATGGAAAGTTCGTGTGCTCCTTGCCTTAGAAGAAAATGATCTACTTCAATTCGTGCAAGGACCCGCCCCTACTGAACCAACTGATCCGGATGAGTTAAGTCAATTTAAGAAGAATGTAGTGAAGGCAAAGAAAATTCTGATTGACTCCGTCAAAGACCATCTTGTTGCAGTCATCTCCATGTTGTCTTCAGCAGGTGACATGTTCAAACAACTTGAGAGCATGTATGAGATCAACAACCTAAGCAAGGCACTCACCCTAAGGAGGCAACTTCTTCAAATCAAGATGGACAAAGTAGAAACCGTAATGGCATTCTTCATGAGGATCACTGAATTAAGGGATCAGATTCAAACTATGGACGGAGAAGTGGCAGACAAGGATCTTGTTATGCTAGTTCTCAATGGTCTATCTTATCCATGGGAACCATTCATTCAAGGTTTGAGCGGTAGAGGTGTTCTTCCTACTTTTGATTGTCTTAGAGCTGATTGTCGTCAAGAAGAATCTTGTTCGTCTAAATGCTAGAGGATTTAAAAGCTCTTCTTCTTCCTCCTTAGGAAACCAAGTTCTTGCAGCTCAATCTTTTAAGAAGGGTGGAAATTGGAAGAACAACTTCAAAAGAAACAACAATTTCAGATCTCAAGAAAACAATGATTCAAGAAAGAGACCTAAGGATCTATCACGTTCGCCGTTTCAAATGTGACAAATTTGGTCACTACGCCAAAGAATACAAGATTCAACCAAACCATCAAGAAGCTCACATCAATGAAGTTGATGATAAAGAAAACAAGGAAGACTTTCTTTTCATTTCTGCTTCATCTAGTAATATTCCTACTGACAGTGACACTTGGTTGATTCATAGTGGTGCTTCCAGGCGTATAACAGGTTATAGAAATTAACTTACAGATTTGACTAAGAGAGAATCAAATCTTCACGTGGTCATTGGAGATGATGCACAATACTTTGTAAGAGGTTTTGGTAACACAACTCTCAACTTGGATTCTGGCATTTCATTACAATTATCTGATATTTTATTTGTTCCCGGAATTAAAAGGAATTTGATTTCCATTTCTGCTCTAGAAGATAAGGGTGATCAAATTGCATTTTCCGAAGGGAGAGTTTTAGCCTGGCCTAAGAAATCTAACATCAAATCTGCTAGAGTAATTGGTAGAAGTTTTGAAAGCCTCTACAAGCTTTCAACTCGTCCATTTCAGGCTCTTATTAGTTCCTCAGCCAAGTCTAGTAATCTTTGGCATTGGAGATTTGGTCATCTTCATTATCGTGCTCTTCCAACTTTTGAAAGGATGGTCAAAGGTATGCCTAAACTTAGTCATGCTCATGATGATGTATGCAAAGGATGTGCAATAGGTAAAAACATTAAAATTTCATTTCAAAAAAGTGAATCCAAATCTAAGGAAAAACTTGCTCTTGTTCATTCTGATTTATGTGGTCCAATGTCAGTTGCATCTTCTAGTGGCTATTTATATTATGTTACTTTCATAGATGATTTCTCTAGGAAGACTTGGATTTATTTCTTAAGGTCAAAAGAACCTGATGAAGTCTTAGGTAGGCTCAAAGAGTTTAAATCTCTAGTTGAAAATCTTTTTGGTAAACGAATTAAGATTCTTAGATCTGACAATGGAGGTGAGTACACACCAGGTGTCTTTCATGATTTTTGTGTAGAAGTAGAGATCAAGAGGGAGTTCTGTGTTCCCTATAACCCTCAACTAAACGAAATTGCTGAAAGAAAGAACATAACTATTATCGAGTCAGCTAAAGCTGTGATCCGTGATCAGAATTTGCAATTGTTTCTTTGGGCTGAAGCTGCTAGGACTGCTATTTACATTCAAAACAGATGCCCTCATAGCGTTCTGAAAGATATGACTCCAGAAGAAGCATTCACAGGAGTGAAACCTGATATCAACCATTTAGGGATATTTTGAAGTCTAGTCTACATTCACATCCCCAAGGAGAAAAGAACCAAATTGGAACCATCTGGTAAGAAAGGTATACTTGTTGGTTACAGTGAGAATTCCAAAGCATTTAGAATCTATATTCCAAGACAAAGGTATATTGAGGTAAGTAGAAATGTTACTTTTGAAGAGAATATTGCATTAAGAAAATCTAAAAGTTCTTTGATTGAAGATGAAAATGATACTAACGGAAATCATTAGATGGATGTTGATGATGATGTTGAGTTTCAGAGGGAGTCTACAGGTCCTCGATCCAATTAGTCATGATGAACCTTTAGTTCCCACAGATGGTCCTAGCAGCATCACCGTAAGCAAGAAAAGACCACTTTGAGTGAAGAACACAATACGAGAGGCTGAACGATTTGCTGCTCCTCCTGACACTTTCCGAGAAAGTAGGAGACCTCAAGCCTTCTCCAACTATGTGGCCTTGATGTGCAACCTCACTGAAAGTGAACCCGTCAACGTAAAAGAAGCTATGGATCAACTTGAGTGGAAGAATGCCATGGATGAAGAATACGAGTCCATCATCAAGAATGATGTGTGAGAGATTGTACCTATACCCAAAGGTAAGTCTGTTGAATCCTCTAAATGGTTATTTAAAATTAAGCATTCTGTTGATGGTAGTATTGAGAAATTTAAAGCTAGATTTGTAGCTCGTAGTTTTTCTCAAAAGGAAGGTATAGACTATGAGGAAACCTTTGCCCCTGTAGCTAGATATTCTTCTATCAGGTCTATTATAGCTATTGCTGCAGCTAAAGGTTGGAAGTTGCATCAAATGGATGTGAAGACTGCTTTTCTCAATGGTATCATTGAAGAAGAAGTCTATATTGAACAACATGAGGGATATGATATCCGCAAGAAAGAAACACATGTGTGCAAGTTGAAGAAAACTCCCTACGATTTGAAAAAAGCTCCTTGTGCATGGTATGAAAGAATTGATAAGTATTTAATAGGCTTAGGATTTTGTAAGAATAATGCTGATCCTAACATTTATTTCAAAGTCCTTAATGATGAGATGTTGATTTTGGTCTTATATGTTGATGACCTATTTCTAACCGGAAAAGAAGATCTAATCATTAGATGCAAGGAGTTAGCTTCTGAATTTGAAATGAAAGATTTAAGACTAATGCATTATTTTCTTGGCTTAGAAGTTTGGCAAGGGCCTAATGAAATTATGTTAAGTCAAGGAAAATATACTTTAGACATTTTGAAAAGATTTGGCATGTTGGATTGCAAACCTATGTCTACACCTATGGAGACTAATTTGAAAAAGTTGAGTGCATGTGCAAAAAATTCTGATTTTATAGATGCTACATAATACAGGTAGTTGATCGGGTCCTTGATGTATCTAGTTAACACTAGACCGAACATATGCTATGTTGTTAGTGCACTTAGCCAGCTCATGAACAAATCTAAGCATGTTCATCTTGTTACTGCTAAACACATCTTGAGATACCTGCGTGGCACAGTTGACTATGGGTTGAAGTACTCTTCCAACATGATTAGCTTGGAAGGATTTTGTGATTCAGATTGGGCAGGCGATGTCACCATAAAGAAAAGCACTTCGGGCTTATGCTTCAGTTTGGGATCCGCTATGATCTCTTGGGCTAGCAGGAAGCAGTCTTTAGTTGCCTTGAGTATAGCTGAAGTTGAGTACATTGCAGCAAGTGTTGTTTCAAGGGAAGCAGTGTGGCTTCGTAAGCTTCTTACTGGGTTGTTTGGACAACCTTTGGATCCTACCACTATTCATTGTGATAACCAGAGTTGCATAAAGATGTCTGTCAATCCTGTGTTCCATGACAGATCTAAACATGTGGAAACTCATTATCACTTCATTCGAGATATGGTGCAGAGAGATGCCATCCAACTGAAGTGCATCAACACTGATGAGCAAGTGGCAGACATTCTCACTAAGCCACTTAATAGGGTGAAGTTTGAATACTTCCATGAAAGGCTTGGACTTGTAAAGATACCTGGTATTGCTGAGAGGGAGTCTCAGCTTCATTGATGTATCTTGTTTATGTATTTGTATTTACCACCCTCCGCGAGGCAATGCAAGGTGGACTTTGTATTAGTTGTACTTTGATTCTTCCTTGAGAGAAGAAATGTAAAACCACCCTCTGCAAGCAATGCAAGGTTGAGATGTGCTTATGTATTTTTTCTATTACCACCCTCTATGGGCAATGCAAGGTGATGTTGTAATTGAAGTCCACCCTCAGCGGGCAATGCAAGATGGCAATGTAATTAATTTGTTAAGACCACCCTCTACAGGCAATGTAAGGTGGCAAAGTTTTTCTTATCACCCTCTGTGGGCAATGCAAGGTGATCCTCCTTGAGGCTCGTCCTCTTCCACCCTCTGCGGGCAATGTAAGGTGGATCCATCCTCTGCGAGTAGGCACGATGGAGATCATGGAAGGAGTCCATGATATTGGCTAGAATCCTCCCTAGCTAAGAGGGAGTGTTAATTTTAAATAGCTAGATTCAGATTCTAGCTAATACTAACTTAATATTTTAATTTAAATTAAAATAATATTGTTTAAGGGCTGGGCCCTTTTGCTATGTTTAAAACGTCTATGAAGAAATAAACGTTACTTATAGGGCCTGCCCTATATTTGATTATCTATTTTGGCGCCAAGATAAAAGAAACGTGTGGTTCCAGATCTGGGCCGACTCAGGGGAGAAGACACCTATCATCGAAAAATACTCTTGCAAATTAAGTCTGCTCAAACAACAAATTTCTTCAATTGCCATCCGGTCTTTCCCAGCCACAACGAACTCATCTACATACAACAAATTGATTCATGCTCATAACGAACTAATTCATACACACAAGTTGATTCTTATACACAACAAGCTGAGTCTTATACATAGCAAGCTGATTCTTACACATAGCGAATTGATTCATGCACACAACAAGTTGATTGATTCATACACATAGTCATCTATCATTTGGTCTTCAAATTAATTGATCAGAGATCAGTACATCTTGGAGATTTGTTGCTGTAGTTACATCTAGACCATATCTCCTTTGTTGATGATTTACTTGGCGATTGCATTTGATTTGCTTCATTGATCTTCGATCTTTAGTAAATCTGGAATAGTATATCCAGTTAAGAGGTCTGTAACTGTAACCTTGTGAAGTAATAATAAAGATCTAGATTTGAATGCTGGGTTTTTTTCCAAGAGGGAGGTTTCCCAGGGCAATTTCTTTGTGTTCTTGTGTCATTTATTTGATTTTTTTAAACATTCTAACTTAATTATTCATTAGATTTGATCACTGAAATTAACAACAGAGTCACTCAATGTGATGTTGTCATGGAGTCTCTCAACATGACATCCACTATGGCTACTCCCATGAGTGGAAAGAGCAACGAGGGCTTTCACCTCAAATTTCTCCCTCTTAGAGCAAAATGCATTACAAGGGCTTTCACCTCAAATTTCTCTGTCTCAGAGTAAAATGTATTACAAAGGCTTTCACCTCAAATTTCTCCATCTCAAAGAAAAATGCATTACAAGGGCTTTCACCTCAAATTTCTCCGTCTTAGAGAAAAATGCATTACACCACATAATAAGAACAACTGAATGCTGAGACTCCCTCTCAGGAACGGCAACATTCTCACAACTTTGATTGTTACAATAAATTACAGTTGGCTCCAATGTTTGACCAAACAAGGAGCTTTCGAACCACACTGCTTCTAGAGCTTGCTGATCCTCTGCAAAGGACTTGGCACTCTCCATCTGCCGCTCAAGCTCCCTCTGAATCTTCAAGCACTTGCACCAACTTCTTGACCTCCTCGTTCAAGATTGCTTGCAATGCTTGCCTTAGAGGAACGATTTTCAACACACACTTCTGAAACTTCTGATATGCTAGAGTTTAGGACTATCCTCCTTGACCTCATCCTAGATCACCCTATTCTGAATAAGTTTGCAAAGCTACCAAGATCAAATCCAGATTGACTGTGCAATTCTGTTCTCTGCAGCGTTAACATCTGGCCTTGTAACATTGCAACTCACTTATTTGACATCTTCACTTCTTCACAAAACTCCCTCTTGATCCCTGCCTCAGAGATCTTAGAACCTAAATGCTCTCAACTCGTGCCTTGAATTCTTGGAATTTAACTCCCTCTGAATGTCATTTCCTCCTCTTAGAAGTAGCTTGTTATGTGTCATCAACTTAGACTCATGACTGTAAGCTAAGTCTTCATGAATGTTCATTTCTATAGCTGGCATAACCTCCTCATTGGATGTCTTAAGCTCTTCCTCCTTTGAATTCCTTATGCAATTTTGGATCATTAAACCATCATCCTTTTGCTCCTCGATTCATCCTGCATTTTAGAGAGATTAGTAATAGTTCATAGAATCAAACTAACTTGAAGAGAAATAAATAGACCAATGCTAAAAGCATACATGATTCACTATTCCCAATATTATTGTATGAATTATTCATGAACATTATAAAAAGATACAAGCTTAAAATACTTATCTCTTTATTGCCTAAACTTCCTCACACTCCACCAATTGTTCTTTCCTGATCTTTGCACCTAAAGATTCAGATCTGCACAGCTGCTATCCTCATAGACATGAATGCCAAACGTGCAAGCATAGAGGGGAATGATAGCATCCTCCCCGTTGTCAAAAAAAATGGAAACTTTGGACAAGGTTGCATGAAATGCCTCAATAGCTGAGATTGTAACACTCTCAACAAACACCTATCTATAGATCATAGTAGCAGACAAATACCCTTCCAAGTAAGAAGCTTCTTTTGAGATTCTACCCTCCAAGGCTCTTTAGCTACACGATCTCATAAGAATCCCTTATTTCTTCCGTTGTTCCCATTACACATCATAATCTCTTAAAATATCCAATCGACTTATTTTGGTTTAGGATCTTTACTTAGACCCGCTTTGATATGATGTTAATGGTTTGAACCAAAATAGTATAATAGAAATAACACATAAATCAAAACACAAGAACATTAGAGATATCCTGGGAAAACCCTCCTACTTGAGGGAAAAACCCAACCACACCAAGAAAAACTCCTTTATTAATAATAATGACAGAGTCTTAGTACAAAGCTCACAACTTTTGAGCGTTCACACACAAGAAGATTACACTTTGCCCTCTTAACAAAAATAAGTCTATCTGCAACTTTTAGAACGATACTCCTCAAGAGCACTTAATACAGAATACTCTAATAACAAGCACTGAAGCTATACATATCATACGGTAATCCCCTGATAAAGACCACATATGAAACAATAAACTCAAATAATATTTTGTCTCTAGAAAATCTCAACACACGGATACAAAATTAACCAGAGAGTCTTCTCATTATAAAACCAACTTGATATCTCCGGAATCAAATACTGCCCCGAAGTTTTTGTTTCAAAAACATTCCCCTAAGCAATAGACGATTTTGCATTACATTGCCGTTGCAAATGAACCGACGACAGTTACCCAAGAAGAGTTGATTTGGTTTCTCCAAATCTAGATAGATATGCAACCCATGATGAATGAAAGAAGACTGCCAAAAGGCATGAACCGACAATAGTAATGAATTGAGCCGTTACATCTCATTTCCGTGGCACGAGGATGATCTGTGGTTATGACAAAGAAGCCGATACATAAACACAAGGAGAAGTTGAACATCATAGATGATTTCAATAGTCACGGTGACACTATATTGCTGTAGCTTCACAATATCAAATTGATAAATCTCTTCAATAGACATCAGACAAGGACACACTTGAGCATATGAAGGATCAACACTGTTGTAGATAACTGTTTCAAATAGGAACAAATATTTCAGGTATGCAGATATCTCTCTGCAGCTACAAACTTCAACAAGGAAGTCTTCACACTTATGTTCGGGCTGGGCAACTTTGGACCAATTTACTAAGGTAGGTAAGATATTTGGCTTTTGGCTTTACTAAACCAAAGGGGGCTTCCCTAAGGTGCTAATTGGTTACAATTACAAAGCAATGGACATGTGCCTTTCCATAAACCATACCCACCACAATATATAATTCCAATTTTGCCTATTTAAGCTGTCTATTTGTTTCTAATATCTATATATTGGTTTGATAATCAATGGTCTTTCATGTTAGGAAAATGGTGTCTCAACCTTGCATTTACATAAGGTTACTTTTATAGTAAGTTTACATTTGAGCACACAATGGTCTGAGATTTTCCCCAAAGCTACGGATTGGCTAGATAAGCATGTCGGCAAATTGTTATTGCAAGATCATGTCTAGATTTGAAGATATTAAAGTTTTTGTTTATAAAGTTGCAAAAGAAAATTTCAAAGTTAATTTTGAAGGCCTTAGAGGCTTTGAAAGGGTCTGAAAGTACTTGTAACAGACGCAGTGGATTAGAACTTGATAGAGCATGTCATGAGCTTTTTGACTCTTCAAACGGTCCTTCAATTGGATACCCAATTCAAAAGTTATGGCATGTAGAAGTTGGGTCTCCTATAATAGGAAATATAAAAATGTGTTGGATGCATAAATGAGCTGTAGATGGGAGTTACATGTGTTGGTGTGTGTTTTGATGCATCATAGGGCATCTTGGATTGGAGCTATGATGGGTGCCAATTTCTGGGTGGTTTTAGCTTGTGGTTTTGTAATATTGTTTGCTGGTTTCTTGTATTGATCTCATATAGATTAGGTGTATGAGATGGAGGTTATGTAAGAGTCTTATAGCTATTGAGTTCCCTACAGATCTTACATTGTTGTTACTCCTACTAGAGGCTTGCTCTGCAAGTATAATGTATTTTGTTGTTGATCCCTGAATAGCATATAAGGTGGCTTTTGGAGACACCCAAGTAATGTTGAATCTGCACATTAGATGCTTTTGGAGACACCCTTCAAATTAAATGATGCTTTTTGGTTAGGAAAATCCAATTGGGCAGTGGCAAGTTATTATTGGGTCATTAATGGTGGTTTTGGAACAATGTGGAAGAGGTTGGAGCAAACACGAGGTGTTTTGAAGGATTTGCAAAAAATCAACGGGGAATTGGACACAAGAATAGGATATGGGATTTTGGGCTAGGACCAGGTTTTTGAAGCGGATGCAAGAATAAAGGTTTGGAAGATAGGTTGACCTTTGAAATAGTAAAAATGAGTGAAAAAGGCTAAGCAAAGTATCTGTAGGAAAATGGTTTGGAAGTGAATGTTGGAATAGGATGAAGGGATTAGATGTTGGGATTGGGGTCCATAAAGGAAATCCACAAAAGGGAAAAGAAGAGAGGAATAAGAATTCGTTGGGAAAACTTGTGAGATAAGATAGAGCATAGTTTGCAAACTTTGGCTCTCTATTTTTTTTGCTTGCTGAGTTTTTACAAGTTTAACTCTTGCATTTTTATAGAGACAGGGAAGACATGGGTAAAAATGCCAACACCAATAAAACTCGAGTTTAAAAATGTTTTTCACGTATTATTTTTGCTATAAAACCATGCATTTTCTCTTTCAAGATGTCAAATTTTAATCTAATACATTTTGTAATTAAATATTGCAAAAGAAATATGTTTCTTTAAGAGATTTTAATTTTAGTACTTTCTAAGTTGCCGAGTTTTTGTCAAGTATTTATCGAGTTTTTACTGAGTTGAAAATTTTGGGCTTCTTGAGTACCCTCCAAGTCCGAGTCTGTGAACAATGGGATAGAGGATGTGGATGTGAGGCAAATGTCCACATCCACCTTGAAATTCCACAAGGGAGGAGAGAATGGAAGAAAAAGGATTTCTAGAGATTGGGATTGTAAGTAGATAGGAGTTAATGAGGAAGAGGATTAGAGAATTATCTTGACAGACCTCAAAAGTCTGAAAAAGTGGGTAAGTAAAGAATGCAAAAAAAATGAGGGGTAAGTGGATTTTAGGACTAGATATGTGAAATATCTAGATCCATTTCAAAATCCTGCGTGAAGGGAGAAGTAGGGGAAGCATGGAAAATGCAGGAAAGGAGGAGAGAAGTGCAGGACATAGAAATGTGTAGATCTGGGTTGAAAATTTGCAAGTGATCAGCAAGAAGAGAAGAAAGGGATTTTTGTGGAAAATTGTTTGTGGGACCAGCTATTGAATGTGGATATTTGGCTAGGCATGAAAATATTTGCTTCCAAAACCAGTGTCTGCACACTCATAAAAACCACAAGAAATGAAAAATTACTCCCATACTTGGGATTTTCTCAGATTTTGGCAACTTCTATCACGTGAAATTAGCTTGGAGGATGGGAAGGAACAATGCGTAGGTGACTTCTTCCAAATGAGCGTATTAAAAAGTTTCTCCGTTTGGTTATCGATAATGGGCTACGCAAGACAACATGCACAAAAGGGAGTTGGACATAGTCGAATGGGATGCCAATAAAGGGAAAAACATTCTATTGATGTTGACATAAAGAAGTTGACTTATTATTGACATAATTGGACAACTACAAATATTCAAAGTGAAGATTTGTTTGAAGACATCAGTTGCCAAAAGGATATGATGGTGATTGTCTGCAGTCATTGGAAGAAGAAACAACATTCACATAGACCAATTAATTGTCCACAAAAAAACAAATGATAGTTAAACAAAAGGTTACTTTAAAAAACAAAATGGGCTTAAAACCATCTTTGATCTCCAAAACTGCTAGATTTTGGTGAACACAACCAAAATTTGACAACACACTGCTTGAATAGAATGGTATTGAAAATCCAATTATATAGCTGAAGATCGGGCAACATAGAATACTTTTTCATAGCATTGCAATACAATGCAGGTATGTGTTTTGACTGATTAAAAGCCCAAAATGCCCCCAACTTGGAGTAAATTTTTTTTTAAACAAAATGTCATAGCTTAGCACGCCACTTTATTAATTATTATTTTTTAACCTGATTGTAGAGATACGATTTTTGGTTATGTCAAACATGAAATATAACTCATTGCGTAGCTGATAATTGATCTGGTCAAATGATGATATTATGCTACCATAAAGCAACTTAGAAACTGATATTTTGGTACTTTTCAATCAATATTGTCTGAAACTAACATAAGCCAGGGATGCATCCTTGGCGTTTTTCAAATACACCATCTGGGTACAATTTGGGACAGGGTTGCAGGTACAGAACATTCCCACTCTCCTCATTCTGCAAAAAAAATGTGAAATGCCTCTAGGATGTCTCCTTAATCTGGGGGATGTTTCCTGTCATGTGCCCCCTTCTAATAACAAGGTTTTGTGGATGGCTTTGACGTCCCTGTGATGTCTCTTGCATATCTCTTATGTGTTTTGACTGATTAAAATTCCAAAATGCCCCCAACTTGGAGTTAAATTTTTTTTAAACAAAATGTTATAGCTTAGCACGCCACTTATATTAATTATTATTTTTTAACTTGATTGTAGAGATACGGTTTTTGGTTATGTCAAACATGAAATATAACTCATTGCGTAGCTGATAATTGATCTGGTCAAATGATGATATTATGCTACCATAAAGCAACTTAGATACTGATATTTTGGTACTTTTCAATCAATATTGTCTGAAACTAACATACGTCAGGGATGCATCCTTGGAGTTTTTCAAATACACCATCTGGGTACAATTTGGGACAGGGTTGCAGGTACAGAACATTCCCACTCTCTCCTCATTCTGCGAAAAAAATGTGAAATGCCTCTAGGATGCCTCCCTAATCTGGGGGATGTTTCCTGACATGTGCCCCCTTCTAATAACAAGGTTTTGTGGATGGCTTTGACGTCCCTGTGATGTCTCTTGCATATCTCTTAATGACAGTAAGAGAAGACTTGAAAGAAGAATAACAAACTGTAAACCCCAAAGGTTAATCTTGGCTTTGGTGGTGGGGGCTCCACCCTTCAGCATTGCCCTTCAACCTCACTAGGGGCTGCTGCCCCAAACCCTTGCTCTGGTTTTTTAAAAACAAAATTAAAAACTTGTTTTGCATTTTGCCAGCTGGAAAAGCATTGTTTATTCCTAACATTTTCTAGATTAAATTCCGAGTAACTGAATTCCTTTTATACTTTTGGTTTCCTGAGTCAATTCTGATTCTGAGTAATGCTACTGTGATGAACCATAGATTGGAAACTTGCTGAGTACTTGCATGAAATTCTAACTGTTGAGTTGCTTGTCCATCTACTTGCCTATGCCGAGTTTTTGTTGATTTTTCCTGAATTTTGCTGATTTAATAAATTTAATTATTTTTTTTCAATTTTTTTTTTCAGTTTTGCAGTCTTAATCAAAATCAGGTCTACTGCGTTTTGTCAAGTCACAAGATTTAAAATTTTGATGTAAACCATTTTAATTTTCTTTAACATTTATGTTTTGATAAGTCATATTAAACTATCAATTATCACCAGTGTTCTCAATTTTTTTTTAAAATTTTGTTCATTGTGTGCAAATTATGATACATATATTGTTGTCCCTCTTGCAAGTCTTGGTCAAATTCTTGTCTTTGTGGGTTATGGATGTCATATTTGTCATCTCTTGTCATTGTCTCTGCAAGGCTAAGGAGCGGAGCTTTCCAATGCATCGAATGAGACAAAGAACTAAATTTGAATGTGGGAGAAAATACATAAATGGTCTAATGCATGGAAAATGGTACATCCAGATTATTGGAGTGTGCCAGACCAAAGAGTGATCCAAACTTAGTTACAAACTTTCAAAACGTTCTCTTACCTTTGACATGTGCCTTGACAACGGATGAAAGTTTTGAGTGATAAAGCAAAGTGTCACTTAATGCCTTTGTGTGTACTCATGCATGAAGTGTCTAGCGTTCAACTTAACAACACAACAAGGACCATCCTATGCAATGACGTGTGTCTCTTCAATTGATGTCCCACTCTGAGTTAATAACATAAAAAAACAACTCTTAAACCAGAAGTGTGCATCATGCTGGAGTTTTCTTAAGTTCCTAACAAAGGGAGGATGCTAAAACCAAAGCACATGCTTGGATGCACATTGATCGAAGTCCAAAGTTTCAAACAGGTCCTCAACACCAGAAACATGCACTTTAGGAAGGATGGACAGAGGTTTTATATAACGATAGGCGTTCAGTGAGTCTTGCAGCACATGCTTTCGGGGTAAATGAACAAAAATTAACGCACATAAGAGGAGCATCAAGATCTTTAGCATGCGCCCTGAGCAAAGAACGTACAGATTTGATTTGCAACAGAGAAGTATCTATGTAAAGCTCCAATGTATGCTATTCGGGAGAGATGTCCAAAGTTTGGAAGTGTAAAGTGGCCCCAACATCAGCTTTACGTGCTAGTCAGCAAGATTGGAAAAGAACAAGTGTTTAAAAGAAGGTTAGGAAAGTGCTTCCACATTATCCTCCAACCTGCATTGTGGTTTTGCATCCTCATCAAATGGCAAAAAAGTTTCGTTTGCGATAGGAGTGAAAGCAAGAGTGGGTCCAGCTGGTTGTGATAGAGACATCCTAGCCTTTCCATCATGTCAAGTGTAGTTGCAGACTTAGTCATCTATGGTAGTTGCAAGCATAGTTTTGGTCTTACATACGATAGATTTCAATGTTTCATCAACTTCCATAGGTGCCTTAGGAGGGCGTTTGTTGCAGATCTCATTAGAGTTTCATTCATCACAAGAGCAAAAATTGAGATAGGATGATGGAATTTTTATCATTTCTTCTCTCTTCATTCAAGGTACATCAAGCTTAGTTGACTATCTGCTATCAAATATGATTGTGAAGGTGGTTATTATACTTGAAAAATCCATAACGTCAATTGCAGATTTGTCTCATATAGTAAGGGTGTGAGATCAGTTTTTTTCAAGCAGCTGTCCTGAAGAAGATTGCTTTGCAGGGGTGATCTTTGAGGAGGTCCAAGGTTTTGAAACATCAAATTTTTTGAAGTTTGCAGAAATGATAGGTACATTTTTTTATAAGAAATCACATTCAAGCCACCAAGATTAATTGGTGTTTTTTCAATTGTCACAAGGCTTTCAATTTTCTTGTGAGGATCCATCATGATTAGGACTAAGAAGATGCATTAGAGTCACTTTGAAGAACCATTGGCACTTTAGATGGGCTATTTTTAACTGTTGCTATTATTGGGCAAGAAATATTCTAATATGATCTTCTAGATGTTCATCTTAGGACATGATGTGTTTAGTTAAGGTCTATTTGAAGCTTTCTTGTTTTAGGCTATTTGTTTTAGACAATTGTCTTTAGGGCTTGTTTGGATCAAAATAGACTGTTTTTTAGTGAATGGACTTCAGTATACTTTATGTTTATCTTGAATAAATTGCATGCATAAATATTTAAAAAATCTATAGACACATGCTATTGGCAATTAGATCTATAGATTTTTTGCATTGCTGGTGGGGAGCTTGGAAGCATGCTTGTGTTCATGCTAACTCTCTAATTGAATTCTGACATAGCCTTGGTAGGTCTCCAGCCAAGACTTCTTTTCTTTTGGTGGCCTGGGTGGTTAGTCCTTTTATTATTTGGCAAGTGTGGTTGGAAAGAAACTGCAGAATTTTTCAGAGTAAGAAATTGTTGACACAGAAATGATAAAAGCTTGATGTGAATTCAACATAGTAGAGAATGGTTTTATACAATGCATCAGTTGTATAGTTGGACAGTTACCAACCAATATACAGTTGGATAGTTACCAACTAAGGATAGTTACCAATCAACCGTAAGACAATGTAATACTGTGCGTTTGAATACAATTACACCAATATTCCCCTGCTTATTACATTGATCCTAAAACCATAAAAAATACTTTGCCTTAGGGACCTCCCTTAAGGCTTACACAACAAAACTTGCTGATTACATAATATGAATACATATTTTGAGAAAATCTTCTCCTGAAGATGCAAATCCTGAACCAAGCAAGGCTCCATCAAGTTGTCTCTTGACCCTCGGAAAGTTGTAGCTTCGAGTTGTGTTCTTAAGTTCTCAGTCCCAAACTCTCGAATCACAGTCTTGAATTATTCAACAATGATCCCTAAGAGATGCGACAAATCTCTATCATTGTCTAGTGACTGCGAAAGGGTATAATTCTCGATCATATACTCTGAAGTTCGCTCGACAACTATCGATATTGAGCGCAATACCACATCCCAAACCTGTCTCCAAAACGAGTCTTCACAAAACATGCATTCTTCAAATTTGTTAGCATTAGAAAGCAAAACAAAACAGAAAACCAAAAATGTCAAATATGCTTCTCATGTAGAACACAATCCCAAAGTGAGAAGTTGACTTGAGATAATGGAAGTTCCTCCATCCTCCGATACCGCCAACCTCCAGATTCTTTTATTTTCACACTTTTTCCTTCAAAGATAGCACCAGAGGAAGTAATACAACCTTCAAGAGCCCAATCAACAACATTCGTAGGACACATCTCATAAACAACCTTAGTGACATTGAATTGGATCCAGATAATAGAGATTCTAACTTCTTGACCTTTCTCAATATTTGAAACTTGAAATAGACCAAAATATCCTTGTTCCTTTTACAGAATATAGATGTACTCATAAAATTATGCAATCCAAGTTTCATATATGATGTCTCCTCAATCCACATTCTATAACAGAGCACATTTAACTGACGAAGATCCTTTAAAAGTACCACCTTGAATAATGAAACATCCTTGAGTCTATATGAATTGCGAGACCCTTCTATTTCTCCACTATAGAGAATGTTGAGTTGTTGCCTAGAAAATTTTACTAATTCTTTATCTATGCCATTTTGTTCCTTTGTAGATTCACCAACTCTAGAGGATAAGTCTAGATTATATGGAGCCTTTAGGGGAGTAGACAAACTCAGAATCCGATCTTTATATAAGAGCATATCATAGGGCTCAACCAAGACTATCTCATCCTTTAATGGAGTAAGAGGTATAGTATACTCTTGGTCAATCATTCCACCAATGAGCCCATTCTCTAAAGCTTTCACTATCCAAAAACATCAAATTATTGCATCCAAGAAAAAATTCATCATGCCTTAAGATAAGGAAACTATTAATGCTAGATGTTAGACATCTTTTACCCAACTTTATCACAGGGCCACCCCATACAAATCTAGTTAGTTAGAATAGAATGTTTCTATTATTTACGATTGTTTCCTAAGGAAACATCGTCTATTCATTTGTATATATTGATCTTTCGATCCTTGTTAATAATATCAAGATTTTTACCAATTACTTCCCGTGCTATGGTATCAGAGTTAAATCTTTATTTTTTTCGAAAAATTTAATAATTTTTGTTCGAAATTATCTGAACCAGAATTTTTTGAAATTATTTTTGTGGGATCTTCAAATTTCTCTTTGAGAAATCCGTTGTCTGAAACCCGTTTAGGGTTTTCGTGAAGTTTTCTAAGATAATCGCGAAGTCTGCCAATCGTGTCCGTGCGTGAGTCTGCCTCCAAATTGGCGCTCATTTCCGTGGATTGTTTTTGACCGTAAATCCGTTCTCTGGGCTGTCGAAATGGGAGTATGTAGGAGGATTTGAGGTAACATTTTTTGGGCTGTCGTCTCCAACTCCCGTGCTCCCATTCTCTGCAATGTTCTGAACTCCCGCGGGGCCATTCTTGCAACCGTGCGCGCCAAAAACGTCTCTGCAATGTTTTCGCGTGGCTTAGCCACGACTTCTGTTTGCAATCGAGTGATTTCGTGGACTTATTCGACCATTTTGGTTCATGTCTTCCACCATTCTGGGAGGGTATTAAACTAATATTTATATTCTATTAATGGTTAGCTATTTAACTGTTGTAAATATATTGTAAATATTAGGATCTTTCTAATATTTAGTCTTTAGTTAGTTAGAATAGAATGTTTCTATTCTTTACGATTGTTTCCTAAGGAAACATCGTCTATTTATTTGTATATATTGATCTTTCAATCCTTGTTAATAATATCAAGATTTTTACCAATTAATTCCCGTAATAATAAATGCTTGCGGGGATGAATGAATCCATCAACTTGGTGTCTTGTTCGCTCTAGAAAATGTTCCAAGTGTTCATCCACAAACTAAAAATATTTTGCAAAAGAAAGATTAGAAATCTTCATAGCAACCTCATACCTTAAGGAAAACATTGAATCCTCCACATGCCAACACTTTCATTCCTTTTAGCGGCTATCGTATGTTTAGTCACCCGATTTGAATGATCGAAAAACGCTCATTAGAGTCCACATAGTTTGGAGATAGGATTACAATACGAATAGAAGAAATCTTCTCAAAATCAAATGGTAACAACAACGTATGATTCTTTTCCTCCAGATGTTGCAGGGTGCCATTTCTTGTTGCCTTACTCATGTGTGCTATTTCTCCACGACATCTAGGAAATCCTCAACATAACAGTGATTTTATAAACATGGGGCTCTTGCAGCATTATTCCAAACCATTTCACAAACATAACTATGGCACCTCTAGTTAGATAGCCCATGGTCGCGCTCCTAGCAGCAATACAAAAGAAGCTCTTATGCCAAATGACAAAGAAAATGATAAAAGCTTGATGTCAATTCAGCATAGTAGAGAATGGTTTTATACAATGTATCAGTTGTATAGTTGGACAGTTACCAAATGATCTATAGTTGGACAATTACCAATCAATTGTAAGACAATGTAATACTGTGCGTTTGAATACAATTACGCCAACAAATGTTAGTGCAACAGGTTTGGTAGGAAATTATTAATATGCTTTAGGAAACTTTGATGGTGAAATGTGATCTTTCTGTGGATGTGGATCCCAGTGACATGGTTGTTATTCATAGTTTATATATCTTTGGTTGGGATAGTAAAGATGTCAATTTTAGGAGTTGAGTCGCTAAGTGCCAACGTGCTCAGAAAAAGGTTCAATGGGATGTTAAGTGGTTTTCTCCACCCCAGGGAGTTTTAAAGATTCATACTGATGGTTCTTCTAAGGGAAAAAGTAGGCATGCGGGGATTGGAGGCATTGGTAGGGATAGCCTGGGTCATGCAATTTTCTTGTTCTTTGTTTATAAGGGATAGCAAACTAATAATTACATGGAAGCTTTCTCCATTTTCTTTGTGCTGGAAAAAGCGTGTTCTTTGGGATGACACAAGATTGTTTGTGAATCAGACTCTCAAGTGGTTCCTCATATGTTGAAAACAACTAGAGGATGTTGATTGGCATTTGGCAATGGTTATTAGATAGATTCTTTGGTTGAGAGATTCTTCAGAGTTAGTCGCATTCTGCTATGTTTCGTGGGGGTGGAATAAGGCAGCTGATTGCTTGGCTAAATGGGCCTTTGAGCATCTTGATGGATGAAATATTGGTGATTGGGGCAAGTTACCCTCGGGTTATGCTCAAGTGCTTGATAAGATTACTATGGATGATATGATTGGTTAGTGGTGGCCCTATTTAGGTATTCTTTAGGTGGGTTTTTCTGGTTGTTCTATCTTTGGTGGGCTGGATGTCCCCTGTCTTTGTATTGCTCTTTTTGATTCAATAAATTTTCACTCTTTTTTCAATTAAAAAAAAGTTAGATCTATAATTTTTTCAATAATGGTAAGTTTATGTCTACTTGTTGCTGAAACTACTGTTCAAGCTTCTTGTATTGTCTTATGTGTTACTATATGAATGCATTTATATAACATGAGTGCATTATAGGATCTTTCCTATTTTCTTTAACCCAACTCAATTCTTTTATCACACTCATGTTTTTTGGACTTTGCTTTTAGCTAAAAAGAGCGAGTATGTGTTAGCTGACATAGATTAGGTCATTTGCATCGGTCAAAAAGATATAAAATCTCTCATCTATGTGTAGAAGTGCTGAATAGCCTCAGGTCTATACTTGATAAACAAAAGACAAGTGGTTTCTTTAGTTTGTTTGCAATATGTGCTCAAAACCCGAAGTTTTAACTTTTATATATTGTAGAAAGCCTATTACGCTAAGTAATTGGTAAATTATTTTATGTATTGAATGAAGAACAAATGCGTTCTTAAATAGATTTACAAAGAACGATGTTTCTAATAAGAAACAGTCGTAGATAATAGAAACTATTTCTACAAGATATTTACACAATAGATAACCATTAAACATAATAGAAAGATATTAGTTTAATACCTTCCCTTAATGGTTAATCTATCAACTACA
Source organism: Thuja plicata (assembly GCA_018584345.1). Lineage (NCBI taxonomy): Eukaryota > Viridiplantae > Streptophyta > Pinopsida > Cupressales > Cupressaceae > Thuja > Thuja plicata. The sequence goes on along the minus strand of MU226984.1, from coordinate 924,404 downwards.
CCAAGCTGCCCCCTAAATTTAGCAAACTTATCTGGACCGAGAGGCTTGGTGAGAATATCTGCAATCTGATCCGCAGTTGGAACATACTACAACTAAACTGTCCCGTCTTCAACCAACTGCCGAATGTAATGACAATGAACGCCCACATGTTTGGTTCTTTCATGGAAGACTGGATTCCTGACAAGCTTGAGAACACCCTCATTATCGCAAACAAGGGAGTCGGACCTACTTGAGACATCTGCATATCTGCAAGCATCTGGCAAAGCCAAACAACTTCACAAGTTGCCTTAACAGCGCCTCAATACTTTGCTTCTATCGAGGAGAGAGATACTGCCTGCTGCTTTTTACTAGTCCATGTGACTGCACCAGATCCTAGACTGAACACTTCCAGAGGTTGATTTCTTATCATCAACCGAACTTGCCCAATTTGAATCTGTGAACCCACTGAGTCTAGGATCATGACTCCTAGTGTAAAGAAGTCCATAATCAGGGGCGCCCTTCACATAAAGCAACACACGCTTCACTGCTACCCAATGATCAGCCTTGGGGGCTGTCATGAAGCGTGAAATATAGCTTACTGCAAAATTGAGATCAGGTCTAGTGGCAGTAAGTGGTTTCATCAGCAGGAGGGAATCAGTCTTGGTTGACAACTTCGGCCCTTTCTCCATAGGCGTGGAAGCAAGTTTACAATCCTACATTCGAAACCTGTCAAGCAAGTTCCGGGCATACTTAGACTGAGAAAGAAAAATGCTACCATCAGTTTGCCAAACCTCAACACCTAAACAATAATGGAGAAGCCCCAAATCTGTCATATCAAAATCCTTGCACAGGTCTTGTTTGATTGCTGCAATCGAATGTGCTGAACTGCAAGTAATGATCAAGTCATCCACATAGACAACAAGGAAAAGAATATCATCACCAGAGCGTTTGATATACAAATTACTGTCAGAAGGACAACGCTGAAAACCATGATCAACCAAGTACTAATCAATCTTGATGTACTATGCTGGAGGAGCCTGTTTGAGTCCATAGAGTGCTTTCGTGAGCCTACATACTTGGTGTTCTTTGCCGACAACCTTGAAACTAGGAGGCTGTGTCATGTAGACTTCTTCCTGCAACTCACTATTGAGGAAGGCACTCTTAACATCCATCTGATGGACTTTCCATTCACACTGAGTTGCAATGGCGAGAAGAAGACGAATTGTACTCATCTTGGCAGTAGGAGCAAAAGTCTCCTCATAGTCAATGCCCTCCTGCTGTGTGAACCCTCGAGCAATTAATCTGGCCTTGTATTTATCTAAGGTACCATCTGCATGATACTTGACCTTATATACCCATTTGCAGCTTATGGGCTTCTTCCCTAGAGGAAAGGTCAAGGAGAACCCAGGTGCGATTCTTTAGAAGACTAGTATTTTGCATCCATTGCCTGTTCCCACTCTGGAATCCTTGTTGCCTCTTTAAATGTTTGAGGCTCATAAATGCTATGTAGGTTGGCCATGAGAGCAAAGTTAATTGTATTTTGCTGCTTTCCCTTATTTCTAGAAGATCTACCCTCAATGAGCTCATCAGGACGGAGATCACTGATCGTCTTAGCCCACCATTTAGGCCGGAGAGTAGATGTGCCAACATCAAGAGGAATAATGGGAGTTGGAGGTAGAAGAGGATCTACAACAGGTGGAAGATCAACATCATCCGAAGGAAAGTCGGGTAGTGTGCATCATCAAAGACAGAATCTGCATCATCCCTCCCATCAGGTGAACCCAATGGAAGACAAACACCCAAATTAGAAGCCTTCAAAGGCTGATCCTCTGAATTCTGCTCAGACGAGGAAAGCTGAAATGATCCTCGTTCTTCATCAAAGACAACATCGTGACTGAAGATAAGACAATCAGTGTCTACATCTATCAGCCGATAAGCCTTATGGTTATCATTGTAAGCTGTAAACATAAGCTTCTGGCTCTTGGAATCCAACTTAGAGCGCTGGGCATCAGGAATCCATACATAAGCTGGATAGCCAAAAACATTCAGGTGGTTGATCCTAGGTTTGCGACTACTCCAGGCTTTCTCAGGAGTCTTCCCCTTAACATGTGTGGGAGACCTATTAAGGAGATAGACTGTTGTAAATACTGCTTCTGCCCAATATTTCTTAGGAACATTTCTGTGTTCCATCATAGACCTGGCCATTTTTGTAATGGTGCGGTTGCGACGTTCTACAACGCCGTTTTGTTGAGGGGTGTATGGTGTGGTTAACTGACGTTTTATTCCATGTGTATCACAGAAAGTGGAGAAAGCAGTAGAACAAAACTCCCCCCCCCCATTATTAGACCTAAGAGATATAATAGAACAACCATACTCTTTTTCTACTAAGGCCTTAAATTTCTGAAATACAGTAAACACATCTGATTTTTGCCTAAGAAAGTAGACCCACATTTTTCTATTGAAATCATCAACAAAAAACAAGAAATACCTGCACCCAGTAACAAAAGTAGTATTCATTGGACCACATACATCAGCGTGGACCAACTGTAGTACCTTTGAGGCTCGCCAAGAGGCACCATCCTTGAATGGTGTCCTGTGCTGCTTTCCAGCCTGACAAGCTCCACAAACTCGCTGATTTTGAGTTTGAATTTCAGGTAGACCAAGTACTAAATCATCCCAAACAAGTTGAGCAAGATAATGAATGTTCAGGTGACCATATCGTTGATGCTAGAGATTGTTGATAAAGGCTGATTTTGCTGTCAAAGCATGCTCAAGAGAATCACCTGTATCCACAAGTCTATATAGACCATGATCCTCAATGCCAACAACTACAGTAGTGCGTGTTGCACGATCAACAATCGAGCACTTGTGTGCACTGAATACCACATCAATCTGGGGATAATGTCGCTTGATCTGACTCACTAAGAGAAGATTAAGTTCCATGCCAGGAACGTAGTATACGTTGAGGAATATGAGAGTCCTCCCACCAGACTAAATTTGAACATTGCCCTTGCCGACAACTGTATACTCTTCACCTCCAAATATGTCTGAATCAATAAAGGGAGAAAAATCTGTAAACCAATCATGCCTGTGAGTGAAATGCCGAGAAGCACCATAATCAATATACCAAGCAGAAGATTTGACATGGTCTGCAGGTCGTAAAGCCATGAAGGCGTAAAAGACACTCTTTCTACTCTGTGTGCTCAGCAACATTGGCTTTAGGTTGAGACCCTCCCTGCTTCCGTTGTTCGGAAGCCAGTTGATTGCGACAATCCTTTAGCATATGGCCATATTTATGACAATAGTTACACTGAATCTTCTTCTTTGAGTCATCCTGAGACTGGCTGGAGCCCTTCTGCTAAAATGACTGAGATGGCTGAGATTTGCCTTTATCCTTGTGAAACGATTTGGTTGCAAAGGCTTGCTCTGAGGAGGACGAGGTGGCACTGCTACCAAATTGTTGTTTCCAACGATCTTGCTGCAGAAGTTTGGTGGACAACTCTTGAAATTTCAGATCAACATTAGTAGAAGTAATGTTGAGAGTCTCGATAGAGTGCTCATAAGATTTAGGTAGACTCTCCAGAGTGATGACTACCATATATTCTTCCTCCATCTTCCGACCAATAGCTTCAAGCTGATCGTAAATGTCCTTAATCTTTGTGAGATGCTCCTGTAAGGACATGCGTTCATCCATCATGATGGAGAACAACTGGTTCTTCAGAAAGAATGCGTGACTCTTGTCGGATGTCTCGTGCAACTCCTTCAAATGCTTCCAGATGTTTGTTGCAGACTTGCCAGAAGGAATATGAGGCAACTGATCATTGGTGACAGAGAGCTTGAAAAGCATAACAACTTCTTGATTCCAATCATCAAACTTGTCCTGGTCTGCTTGGATTATGGTAGGATGAGTCTCTGTGCCCAAAACAAGCTCATCTAGATGGCGATATTCGTAGATGGTCAACATGCGCTGCTTCCAGGTGTTATAATTGCGACCGTTAAATCTTTGGTTGTCTTCCAAGATCAAGTTGGTCAATGACGCCATCTTGCACGCTTCTCAATCTACAGAAAACGAGAAATAGAGAAGAGGTGTGAACACATAATTTGAAACACGAATCTCAATGTAGAAAACAAAGGCTGAATCAGGTACAAACTTAAAAAAAATGAAGTACAATTGACACGGATTTTGAGAAAATTTTCCAGCAGACCCAAAAAATCCAAAGAAGACCCAGAAGAGATCTGGAATAACCTAGAAGGAATTTGAAATCGAATTGTAAATCTCCTGACACAAATTTTGAGGCTCAAAAATTGAGGTACCTAGAAAATTTTGAGACCGACCCAATTGAGCTCTTGAAAAACCCACAAAGAATCTGCAATCAAATTTCCAATACCGCAAAGAATCTGAGAGTTTCGAAGGAAACCCTAGCCGTTGGAAAAGAACTTAAAAAATTGCAAAAAAGCTTAAAAAAGGACTACCTTTTTTGGTAGAGACAACCTTAGAGGAGGTCATAAATGGTGGAAAAGACTAGTAGAAGAAAAAATGACCTATGTAGAGGTTGAAAATGGAGGACGAAGCCATAATGGTTGCCGATGCAAAAAACGCGACAGAAAATTACGCGATCTGTCGAGAAACTACCCCGAAAATTATTAAAATAATATTATATTCTATTAATGGTTATCTATTTATCTGTTGTAACTATATTATAAATATTAGAATCTTTCTAATATTTAGTCTTCAGTTAGTTAGAATAGAATGTTTCTATTCTTTACGATTGTTTCCTAAGGAAACATCGTCTATTCTTTTGTATATATTGATCTTTCGATCTCTGTTAATAACATCAAGATTTTTACCAATTACTTCCCGTAATATGGTATCAGAGCACATTTTCGAAATAGGTTTTGAAAATCTTTAATTTCTTCATGAAATTCTAGACTTGAGATTTTCGAAATCTTCTGGCTAGGAATATCTGGAAAATTTTATAAAATTTTTCGTTTTTTTTGCAGTCCATTCACAAACCCGTATAGGGTTTACTGCAAATCGGAGATCACAATTTTTGTTTTTTGTTGCTAGGCGACGTGTTTTGCCTCCCGTAACTCGCAATTGAATCTGAGATTCTTCCTGTGCTCGCGCGTTTTTGTTGCAGTCTGAAAAGACCAAACCGGGGCTATGTTTTTTGTTTGCATTACTTTGCAACAGTTCGTTTCTATCCGTGTCTTCTGGATGCGTTTTTGCATTTCGCGCGGTGGCTACTTGCAAAGAGGCGACAGTTCTCTATGCCATTACTGGTCCTTCTGGCTCGTGGTTGTTTTCGGGTTGCTTCTTCAAAAACAACCCCATCTAAGGTCGATTTCTGCTATCCTCTGCAAAAATCGGCCATTTTATGACATTTTTCTGCAATCTATTTGAAGCATAGTTACACCACCCTTGGGGATGGGGGGACAGGTTTTCGGGCAGGGGGGACAAAGGGGCCTCAATTTGGGGACGACGGGGGACCAAGGGGGGTGTATAAACTATACATGTGGTACTTAAAATGCTAGTTATGAAAAGATGTATAACAATATAAGACATAAAGATGTAAAACAGTTGTTAGTAATTGTAAAATAGTAAACTAGAATTACTAAAAGTAAATACTTGAACATTGCATTGAAGTTTGAACATGGAACATTGAACATTGAAGTTTGAACAATAGAATTATAAATAGTCGAATCAGCAAATGGAAGAGTTCTAAACTTGTATTATATAAATTTATAATAGATATGATATATCAAAATTATGAGCATTGAGTATCACTATCTAATCATAAAAATTAGATGATTACATCAAGTAGCATGATATGAATATCAAAACAAGTACAAGCTACAAAATAAAAATGCCAAGGCCAAAAATGTAGTGAAGGAGGCCTCTTTAGGGGACTCTTTTGCGTCCCCTCGTTCCCGAAGGGGGACGCCGGGACGGCGGCGGATGGGTGGCGCCACCAGAAACGTGGGAACAATGTCCCCCGTCCCTGGTGCGTCCCCGTCTCGGGGATGTTGTGGATTGGGGGGGACGCGTCCTTGGGGTACACTGATTTGAAGGTTTTTCCAGCACCTAGGGTTTCCTTCGAAAACCCTAATTTTTTGGCTTGGAATTTTTTTTGATCACAAATTCTTAGTGGGTTTTTGAGAACTCAACTAGGTTGTCGTCCATTTTTTCTGGGTCCCTCAATTTTCGAGCCAGCGGATCCAGAATATGACAACATATTCCTTATGGGTTTTTCGAGCCAGCGGATCCAGAATATGACAACATATTCCTTATGGGTTTTTCGAGCTCTCTTCTGGTACAACTGCCGAGATATGGGAGCATCTCAAAACCCTACATGAGACTTCAGATAAAAGCAAGGCTTTCTTTCTCAAGAACACACTGTTTTCTATTATCATGGATGGGCGGAGATTGCTCTAGGATCACCTGAATTGGATTCAGGACATCCGTGATCAATTGCTTGCCATTGGACGCAAGATGGGGGAAGAGGACATTGTGGTAATCACCCTCAAAAGTTTACCCAGGTCCTATGAGCATTTTATCGATACTTCAACATCACTTCTACTGGTGTTGATCTGAAGTTCACCGATCTCTGCACACTTTTGCTTCAGCAAGATCGGTGGAAACAACAGTTTGGTAGCAGTTCCAGCTCCACCTCCACCGAGCAAGCCTTTGCTGCTAAATCCCTTCAGAAGGATAAGGGCAAGTCTCATTCTCAGTAGAAACCCTCTGCTCCAGCATCAAAAGGCTCCAAGAAAAAGAACATTCAACGCAACTACTGCCACAAGTATGGTCACATGAAGGTTGAATGTCGGAAGCGCTTAGCTGCCCAAGCTAAGCAATCTAGTTCGCAGCCTAAAGCGAACAACGCAGAGCACACTGAGCAGACATAATCTGCCTTTTACGCCTTCATGGCTAAAAGACCAGCAGATCATGCCAAGTCGTCTGCTTGGTACATTGATTCAGGTGCCTCTCGTCATTTCACCCACCGTAAAGATTGGTTCACTGACTACCAGCCTTATTTAGATTCAGTTATTTTTGGTGGAGGGGAAGAGTACACTATTGTCGGCAAAGGCAACATTCAGATTCAGTATGCTGGGGGGAATCTAATTTTCCTTGATGTGTACCACGTTCCAAGGATGGAACTAAATCTACTCTCAGTCAGTCAGATGCTGCGACACTCTCCACAGTTGGATGTCACCTTCAGTTCACATCAACGCACCATCACTTATAGGGAGACTTGGTCTGTAGTTGCAGTTGGTCTTGAGGATCATGGTCTTTTCAGACTTGCAGATTCTGGTACTTCTCAGGACCATGCTATGGCTGCACGGAAGTCTTCTGTCAGTTCACTTTGGCATCAGCGTTATGGGCACTTAAATGTGCGCTATCTCTCTCAACTTGCTCGAGACGAGCTTGTCCTCGGATTGCCAGAGATTCAGACTCAACAGTTTGGAGTTTGTGATGCATGCCAGACTGGGAAGCAACATCACACACCTTTTCCTGTTGGCGACTCATGACGGGCTTCTCAGGTACTTTAGCTTGTTCATGCCGATATCTGCGGCCATATGGCCACTCCTTATGTTCTTGGGTCCAGGTATTTTCTGTTATTTGTTGATGATTTTAGTAGAAAAATGCGGGTCTATTTTCTTAAAAAGAAACTAGAAGCGTTTACTGTATTTCAAAAGTTTAAACCTCTAGTTGAAAAAGGGTTTGGGAAATCTATTAATGCTCCTAAGATAGATAATGGGGGGGGGGATTTTGTTCTACTGAATTCTCTAGCTTCTGTGATCTTCATGGCATCAAGCGCCAGTTAACCACACCCCACACACCACAACAGAACAGTGTAGTTGAACGTCGGAACAAAACAATCACCGAGATGGCTAGATCTATGCTTGAGCACAGACATGTTCCGAAGAAATTTTGGGCAGAAGCAGTTAACACTGCAGTCTACCTTTTGTATCGGTCACCCATTGTGGCGGTCAAAGGCAAGACTCCGAAAGAGGCCTGGTCAGGTCGCAAGCCCAAAATCAGTCACTTGAAGGTTTTTGGCTCTCTTGCCTATGTTTGGTTCCCTAATGTGTCTTGCACCAAGTTGGATGCCAAGAGCCAGAAACTCATGCTTGCTGGATACAGTAGTCTTCACAAAGCCTACCGCTTGATCGACATTGAGACATCTCCTCTCCTGTACAGTCGTGATGTAGTCTTTGATGAGCAACGAGGACCTTTCATGCCTGTCTCTCCTGTTCCTGATTCAGCATACCAGCCTATGAAGGCTCATGATTTGGGAGTTCGGCTTCCATTAGGTCCATCTCCTGGGAGGGCTCCAACAGCTCAAGTAGCTCCAGTACTACCAGTGATTCCTGTACAGACACCTCCAGCCTCTCCTCCAGGATCACCTAGATATGCAGATGCTTCTCTTGATTTTGATCCAGATTCTTCTGATGAGGAACATGATCATAGAGCATCTCCTGATACTAATGTTGGTCCTCCTCTCTGGCCTAAATGGTGGGCTAGGACACTTGCTGATCTTCGGGATGATGAGCTCATCGAGGGGAGAACTGCTTGGAAAAAGAGCTAAACTACAGAGACTGTCAATATTGCTCTCATGGCCAACATTCATAGTGTGTTTGAACCATAGACATACTCAGAGGCTAAAGGAATTCCAGAGTGGGGACATGCCATGAATTCTGAACACCAGAGCCTGCTGAAGAATCACACCTGGGACCTTTCTGATCTTCCACCAGGGAAGAAACCCATTGGCCGCAAATGGGTCTACAAAATTAAGTATAATTTTGATGGTACTTTGGATAAGTACAAAGCTCGTTTAGTTGCGAAGGGTTTCTCTCAGCATCAGGGCATTGATTATGAGGAGACATTTGCTCCTACAACAAAAATGAGCACCATCAGATTAGTCCTAGCCATGGCAGCTCAGTTTGGCTGGCAGGTCCATCAGATGGACGTCAAGAGTGCTTTCTTGAATGGTGACCTACATGAAGAGGTCTACATGATGCAACCTCCTGGTTTCAAGGTTGCTGGTAAAGAACACCAGGTTCTCAGACTGGTGAAAGCTCTCTATGGCTTGAAGCAGGCCCCCAAGGCATGGTACGTGAAAATTGATAATTACCTCAGTGATCAAGGCTTCCAGAGGAGTTCTTCAGACTCAAATTTGTACATCAAGACTACTGACAGTGACATCATCCTTCTGGTGATTTATGTGGATGATCTGATCATCACTGGCAGTTCAGCATCTTTGATTGAGGGAATCAAACAGAGTTTATGCCAGTCTTTTGATATGACTGACCTTGGCCTCATGCATTATTGCCTCGGTTCAAATATGTCAGGGCTCTGTTAGACAAGTTTCGTATGCATGATTGCAAGCTTGCATCTACAACTATGGAAACTGGTTTGAAGTTATCAACAAAGTCTGATTCTCCTCCAGTTGATGATACTACATACATGCAACTAGTAGGCAGTCTCATCTATCTCTCTGCTACTAGACCTGATATCAGCTTCGCCGTCAGCTACATTTCCCACTTTATGATAGCTCCCAAGGCTGATCATTGGATGATTGCTAAGCGTGTGCTTCGTTATGTGAAGGGCACTCCTGATTATGGAATTCTCTACTCTTGGAGTCCTAATCCTAAACTCAGTGGATTCACAGATTCAGATTGGGCAGGCTCTGTTGACGATAAAAAGTCAACCTCTGGATATGTATTAAGTTTGGGATCTGGTGCTGTCGCATGGACCAGTAAGAAGTAGCAGGTCGTTTCTCTCTCCTCTACTGAGGCTGAATACAAAGGGACAGTTAAGGCAGGTTGTGAAGCTGTTTGGCTTCGTCAGATGCTTGGGGATATGCAGATGTCACCAGTAGGCCCGACCACTTTGTTGATAACGAAGGCGTTATCAAGTTAGCACGAAATCCACTCTTCCATGAAAGAACCAAGCATGTAGATGTTCACTGTCACTACATTCGACAATTGGTTGAAGACGGGACAATACATTTGCAGTATGTTCCTACAGCGAATCAGATTGCAGACATTCTCACGAAGCCTCTTGGTCCAGACAAGTTTGCCAAATTCAAAGGACAACTTGGTGTAGTGGATTGATTAACCATTAAGGGAGGGTATTAAAATAATATTTATATTCTATTAATGGTTATCTATTTATCTGTTGTAGATATATTTTAAATATTAGAATCTTTCTAATATTTAGTTTTCAGTTAGTTAGAATAGAATGTTTCTATTCTTTGCGATTGTTTCCTAAGGAAACATCATTTATTCTTTTGTATATATTGGTCTTTCAATCTCTGTTAATAACATCAAGATTTTTACCAATTACTTCACGTAATAAAAATGAGCACCAATCCCGCAACTTTTAGAGACGGGTTTTGTAGACGAAAAAACTTATGGCTTTGACCACAAAAACCCCAGTCAGGTTCTGAAAAACAAAGAGCCAAAATAATTTCAAAATTTTTTGTGCTCTGATAATTTTGAAAATGAAATTATTAAATTTTTCGAGAAAGATTTAAAAATATTAGCTCTGATACCATATTATGCTAAGTAATTGGTAAATTATTTTATGTATTGAATGAAGAACAAATGCGTTCTTAAATGGATTTATAAAGAACGATGTTTCTAATAAGAAACAATCGTAGAAAATAGAAACTATATCTACAAGATATTTACACAATAGATAACCATTAAACATAATAGAAAGATATTAGTTTTATAAGCCAAAGGTCATTTCTGCAAGTTATAGGGTTTAATTTTGCGATAGAAGAGCTTCCCCTTCTTATTTGAAGAAAGGTTTATCCTTGCATGCTATTCCATTTAGTGTTTGTTTTGAAAGAGACAATATAATATGCAAACAATACACATCCATACACAAGTGCATGCAATTCCTCAAATTGAGGAATATTTTTGCTGGCCCCCCATTGTGGAAACTCAAGAAACACTAGCTGAACTATTGAGTGGGGTCTCTAAGGATAGAAGATGGCTTATAGACTGCTGTAAAACAACTCCTATTTATGTATACTTATTATATGAAACAAAAATGAATTTTTCTTGGTGCAAAAACTCTTTACCAAAGAAAAAATGTTGAAGGGCAAGTTGGTGCTAGATACCAAACAAACTAGATTTTACTTGGTGAGTTAAGTTGGGCAAAGTACCTACAATGACCAAAAATTTCCAAATTGATAACCAAAATTGTAATCTGAAATCCTAGGCCTTGCATGAAATCCTTAAAAAATGGGGTTAGGCTTAAGGCATATTAAAAATGAAGGATGACTAACCCTAAACCAATAAAAATCATCTAGGATTAACTGTTATGGATAGTATAAGCTTGAAATAAAAAATCTTAAACCTATATCTAAAAAGTAAAATATCAATAGTCGTAATCAGGGGTTGTCATTCAGGTTTAAGGTATTTGTTTTATGTTTAATGCTGGGGAATTTTAATCAGATTGTTAAATGTTAATGTTGGGATTTTTTAAACCATAATGATAAATGTAAACAGAAATCAACTAACATTAAATGTAAATGTGAACCCTACACCCTAAACACTAACCTTAAAATTTTAAATTAAATTTAAATTTGAAAAATAATAATAAATTAAAGACAACCTGAGGACCTAATAATTAGGGTTAGATGTAAAAAACCTATTGTTTAGGAACTAGGTTTCAAATTATAAATCCCTAGGTTAGAGGGTTTAAGTTTTAACATAAAAAATTAAAAAAGCTGATGATTAGGGTTTAAATTCAAAATGCTCACATTTAGGGTCCAAAATAATTGATTAAAAAAGATCCTTTAGACAGACTTGCTTGGATTAGTTGGATGCAAATTTTGAGGCTATTGAAGGCTGGAACCGACCAGATTTGATCCAATGTAATTTTGTTTCATAGAATACATTGTCATTAAATCTGCTGTTGAAAGTTTGAATGGTTTATGTAAAAAAGAGGCTCAAAGTGAAAAAAAAGAGATTTTGTAGGTTTTATGTGTACAACAATTCAATTGTGTTTAAATCAGGGCTCAAAATTTGTGCCAGATTTTTCTTACAAAATCAGTGATCCAAGCTAAATTGGATCTCTGGACCATGCAAGAGGCAATTTCTCATGATTTTTGCTTCAATGACAGACGGTATGTCTTGTAGGGAAATACATAATGCCTGCTAGTGACTAATATAGTTCAAAACTTCAGTGTAACTTGAAATTACACCGTTGTGATAGCAACAAAAGGGAACATTGAAGGCATTTGCCACAATATAGCACTTAGACTAGATAAAACAAAAGTAGCAGTTAATTTAGACTCCCAAAACCAAAGCAACAATGAAATTGGTGTGACAAAACTTCATATAAGAGTATGATCCCTAATAGCTCAATCAAATTGAAAAATGCCCTTGAATAACTAGCTAAAACAAAAGCAGCTGTTAAATTTAAGTCCCAAACCTCTGAGGAACCATGGGATGTAAAAGGCAAGAGCTACAAGAATATGATCCCTTTGAGACAAATCAAATTGAAAATGTATACTATTTAGTGGAATCCTTTTACTCTTTTCCAGAAGAACAAAATTAGTTTGGAGTGTTTCTTATAAAAGTCAACTACTTAGCCAATGCTGTTTGTAAGAGTCCTACTAGAAATTATATCTATGCATTTTATTTCCTGGGTTGATGTTCTATATATTCCATTGCAGTAATTCCCAGACTTGTTGACTTGTAGTAGTTACTAAGCAATTTTAGTGCATGCAGGAATGGGCAGGAAATGCAAGAGTGGTCAGGGTGATGCCAAATACACCTTGTCTTGTGGGTGAAACAGCAGCAGGTAATAATTGACATATTCACCCTTGATTCATTAATACATTCTCCTTGATTGATGTGTGCCACCTCGCGTTTTTCATTGAAGCTCTATTACACAATTTGGTTTTACTTATTTTATAAATAATGTACTTATCTCCAAAGCTTGTTCTAGTCTCTGGCAAGAGAAATCTATGCTGATAATTATTTTTGACATTATGGAGCTTGCTATCATACTTCAAATATTGCTTATTGAAATCAGTAATAAAGAACATCAATCACAGGCTAATTATTTTATAAATTTATAGGAAGCTTTCTTGTTCTTGAGATTAAATCGACGTGGAAAGGTGAACTTACTCTAAATTATCCTTTTTGTTGCTGCAAAAACTGTACACTGGAAAGTACTATATGTCATTATCGTTTTACTAAATTTTACAGTAGTATGTAATGTTCCCTTTTTGGGATTGCCCTAAGTCTTGCTCTAAAATCACAAATTCCATTAAAAATTATAAGTAATGTAAGATAGTTAGAGATATAACCATACCAGTTAAGATGCCTTTTAACAAGATAAGTTCTGATTTAAGTCCTGCAGCCATATTAAACTATATTTGTGTGTGTATCTTTATTATTTCTACAAGGGTTAGGGATCAAACATATGAGTACAAATATGTCACAATCAATTAGATAGGTTAAGTCACACCTATATTTATTACTAGTATTCAATCACTATAGGGTTTTTTTTCTATTGATTATAATTCAAGCAGCAGTTACATCATAACTGTATCAGAATACGTGCGTTCATCAACACCAAAAAAATATAGTCTCCTGCTAGGAGCAGAGTTTATGAGAGGCCTTGCATCAAATATGAACAATTACAAACTGAACAGATAAGAGCTATTACATGACTATCATATTACAAAAAACCAAAATGTATGTATCATGCAACTGAAATCAGATCTCATTGCTGATTCTATCAACCCATGCAGTCCATCCATTGTGCCCGTCCATCCCTTTCAGAAATTTGTCATTCTGAACGAAGTTGCTGTAGGGGTGCACTATATTAACAGGTCTCGGTTGTGGAGGCATGACAGGTCTTTGTTCCCTGCTAGAGGCTCAAATAATTTAAGTTTGTTCATCATTCTGTACCAGCAGTATTTCTCACTCCCCTTCCAATCAAATTTACTTCCTCCCGCCTTGTCTTGGGGCCCTTCTATAATGAGGAAAATCTAAGCTCAAGAGTGGACACTCACCCTCTTGGCGCTGAGTGGCAAGGACATTGGACATCCAGCACGGGGTGGTCTACTTAGATGGTGATCTCGTATATGCTCCCCTTTCTTGCATTTCCTCCACTTCTCCACATGATTGTTTGTTCGGTTATAGCTAGATTAGTGATTTAGAATATATACTTCACATTATCATACAACAAATATTGATTCTACTATTTCATACTACTATAATTGCAGAATATAAGATTATTGCAGGGTTTATACTTTCAGTCTGCTGTTGCAATTCAGGCTGATCTGACTGGATGCCTTTTCCCTCTTTGGATGCTGATTGCTGCTCTCTTGGATGAGTACTATTGCTCAATGTTTCAATCTATCTATTGGATCACTGAATATTGTTTGCTCTTTTATGAGGATTGATGTTCCTTTTGATTTAATTGCTTGATGCCTTCTCTCTTCTTCTAGTCTTCCATTTTATATCTTAATGTCTTATGGAGAGAGACGTACCTTGGGAGTTGCTGCTCTTTAGGAAATGGATGTGCCTCTTCAGAACTAATTGCTGCTATTTGTTTGTTCACTTAATCGAACTTTTAAATGATATTTTGCCTTTATAGATAATTGGATCACCACTCTAGTGCTTTAATTGCTGTTTAGCATAAATTAAATCTTGTTTCTTTGCCTCTCCTTCAAATAGAATTGCAGCTTATAATATACTACTGTGTTTTAATCGCTGTCCCTTAGGTAATTGTTGTCCTTAGTTAATTGATGCATGATCACTGCCTGGTCTTATAATCTTTGGCCTAGCATGTTACTTCAGAAAATCGTGAAATCTTATAAATAACATGATTTTCACGGTCCTTGATATCATCTCTATGGCGGGGCATGACATAGTAGTAAAACATGCTATGTTTGTCTAGACATTTTTGTAACTTTCGATTCATCTCAATCTTTGACTTACTCACATATGGATACTCTCCTTTTGATTTGATTAATCATTATTATTTAATATATGATGAAACAATAGCAGACAACATGAAAATGATTTTCAGGTGTTTTATTATCTCTGTGTAATCTGGTGGACATGCCTCTTGTAATAGTCACGGTTAGGATTGAAGTTGACATCTCACAATGTTCTGATTGAAAATGCCTTCTAATGCATTGATTTGGGATGTGTTTAATAACATGTTGCGTGTCTTTTGAAAAATATGCATCTTAGCTTGGCACACCTATGCTGTGACCTGAGGATAGAAGAGACAATATCGTAGAATCTGACAATGCTTAACTTGAACAAATGGTCACTATTGACAAGGGGCCTGTTATCAAGTCCAGCATTACATCTATGATCTATCCTGAGATTATAATACAACGGTCAACATATTTGCTCTGAAAACTTAATAATTCTACACCAATCAACCCAAAACCTGGTTATTTGAAGGTGAACACAAAACCTGGATTTCTTTTTTGCCATCCCAGCATACCAGAACCTTGTTCAACAACTGGCAACTTAGGTTTTGCTTAATTTCCCATGACACTCAGAATAAAAGAAAACATGAATATGCTTTAGGATTCATAAAAATATTGGAAAGTATCACCAAAACAATGTACCATTCATTAAATTGATACATAAAAATAAATGCCATGACCAAATTTTAAATCAACACAAACCTATTGCCAAATATTATAGATGTTTAGATGAAGAAGGAATGGTTATGCTGAACTATCTATGACATGCATGGATATGCTCAAATTCTATGCAAACAAAGTGAGAACAGAATTAATGTATCAGGCAACTAAGACAACAGACTCTGAATTGACAGGAGTCATTAATCAAAATAGTTAACAATTATCAACAACAAATATTAATTCAGTTTGAAGCATAAAGATTGTACAATAGTTTGCATTATGGTCAGCCTTTCCTTCCCTATATTTAAGGGGTCTCAAATAAAATTGTCAAAATTTTGTAGAGGAATGTAGTCTGTGCTTGTCCTATCCAAGTCTCTTAAGAATTTTCATAAATTAACAAAGGAAAAAGTTGATCCCAAGCAGAGTGCTGGGGTGTACTGTATTCAGTATTCTAGCTTTCATTGTTATATAGTGGAAAAGGGAGATGTATATAAACAAGGATCAAGGAATATTTCATGGATCTATACTTCAACTAGTTGGTTAAAAACAGGGTACGTGGCGATTTGTCTAGAGATCTTTTCCATTTGTCCATGCCCCACCTAATGGTTTCAATATGCATGATATGCAAGGAAATGCCCCTTGGCTGTGTTTGAGAATGTTGGTAAAGGGATATCTGTCCCTAAAACACTATAGAATAGTGATGTGCAAGGGATGTTTAGTGTCCCTGGGATGGCTGCCAGCTGGGGATGTTTGAGATATTCTTTGATCTTCTCATGGCTGTTACACTAAAAAAACAATTCTTTTTTAAAAGAATAAATACTATAGAAAAGACAAGCAATTAATTTTTATTTGTTTTTAGTATCACTTAAGAGTTAAGATAACAAACCCTAGATGATAAGTGTTACAAGTCAAAGATGTTAATAAAAGGAGGCTGAAGATTGGGCTTTTTCTTCAAATTTGCATTTAATATAATATTGTTTTACTTGAGTTCATTTATTCTATATTCTTTTAAAAGATTTCTGTGTGGCTCTAGAGAAGTGTTGCAAATGTTTTATTGCTTGAATCCGAGCATCAATGTCCAGATTGGATGAGTGTGTCTTTGTGAGGTCCCAGAATTATATTTAATCCATAGGCAGTTTTAACTTTGAACTTTGAACAGTTTATATGCCTAGGAAAGACAGCTGATTAGCAATTGGAATTCCACAGCAGTTTGTCCATCCACCGAAGAAAATAAATAAACAAAAGCAATGCAGTCTGTGGATTTGTGCACAAAGATTGTATTTATTTTGTATTGCAACAATTTAGTTTTGTCTAGTGGTTGGCATTGTGTTGAGCAGGTCAGTGGTTGTTGTATTTACTTTAATTTTCTCATGTAATCTTTTTCAATATTCGTAAATATCTTTTAAAAAATGCTGCTGTGCCCTCCTGTCTCTAAAAGTTTGCCAACTAGCACTGCCATTCCTGAAATACGTGTCCCTCCATTGTCCCTTGCCTTTGCCCTGGAAATATTTTGGAACGTAGGTTGAACTTGAAACAGTGTTAGCAGAATACCCAACTCCCCTATTCATAATGTTTGCATTGTAAAGCAAGTTTCATTACTTGTGGGAATCACTTTACAAAATGTTGTCTTACAGAAAATGTGGAGATCGCTAAGCATTCCAATAATTTAAATTTTGACAAAGACCTTAGCTTGAGTCATTCCGGGAGACTCATTTTTCATAAACTTGGGTATAAATTTTGCTTGCTCTCTGATTAATGATTTAGTTGTATGATGCTGTAGGAACTAAATTGTGTTCACTTTATAATGGTGTGGGAGTGAGTAGCAGATTTTTTTCTTTTGTGGAAGGATTGGGTTTCATTTATTAATTTTGGATAGAACTGATTGTAAGTGTTTATATTTTATGTAAATAATATTCTCTCTTGGTTTGATAGGGGATTGATTTATTTATGGTTTTGATATTGCTTAATCGGGTTAATCCTACCAACGACATTTATTATAATGAAATCATCTGTAGCTTCAGGTTTGATATCTTTTCTTTCCTAATTAACTTTCATCCTGATGATGGGTCATGAAGGTGACCTGAAATGTCAATGTCTTTTATCTTGCAGGATTTTCTTTTTAAGCTTTTTTGGAAGCTTAAAGTCTCTATTATTGTTCTTTATGTCAATTGCACAATTAATAGTGGTTTTTGGTTGCTTTGAAAGCTGTATCATCAAAGTACGTTTCAGGAGCTTTAGAGAAAAGGTTGGGCAGCTAAAATAGAACAGGCTATAAAATATTAACATAATCTGGTACTAGCTGGAGAAGAATCCTCAAATCCTAGAACTGATTGTAGTCCTAGTCATGGAGGGATGAGAAGAGGAGTTCTCAGTCTCTACCCTGATTCTTATCCTTCTCGTTTTTTCCTCAAAGGTTTCTAAAAGAGCTATCATGTACTTCGTCACCCATACTAGCTGGAGAAGAATCCTTGTGATTCCTAGGACTGATTCTACACCTAGTCATCAAAAGATGAGGAGGAGAAGAGAACTTATCGAACTATGCCCTGGTTCGTCTCCCTTTCCCTTTTCCTCATTTGTCTCCAAAAAAGAAATTGTATCCATCACCACCTGTTGTTGGACAGCAATGCAAAGACTTGTGCTACAGCCTTTTTAGGTGTGGGAGGTGGTATGCAAGAGGCTAGCTTATTACAATATTGGCATATAATCTCACCTGTTTGGCATTGCCAGGCTTCATGCAGAATTTCATCTATAAAATGAGTTCAACAATTAGGAGGATTTTTTTCTGCATGACTGCTTGCACCCATGAACTACACTCTCATGCTTTTTTTTAATATATTGTTCAATTGGCTTGGCTTTTCAGATTCTTATAATTCACATTAGTCTCCTTTACCTGAACTTGTTATTTAAGTACAAGAATAATATTTCTCTGTTCTTGTCACATACTGCTAAGCTGTAGGAAGTGGTCAAGATAGTGAGCTTCAAAGCTCTCTAGATCAGTGGTTTGGCTGTAAAAGTTACTATATGTATATTGTGTGTTAATTTTCTATGTTGAGGATCTCCATATTTGAAGAGGATAAGAACCCAACGAACTTGAAAGAGTAGTTTTGCCACACATTACCATACTCGATGCCGAATAAGATGAGTGACAAAATTTCACCCAGGAAAGGAAAATCTTGCAGGACAAAAACCTGCCCTGGATTACCCAAGTAAACTCCTGTATAGATGGAATTCAAACTGTAGACAACATATGGCAGTGAAAACAATGTCAAACTCTTGATGGATGGAATTTTGACACCAAAAATATTGTCAAACGCTTGATGGATGAAAAATGAAACTAGATGATTAAATGTGTAAAACTGTTTACAATTGATATAAGTAAAATGGAGCTACATCCAAGAAAATACTTCTGAAAGAATCGTGCTTATGTTGGAGTCAATCTTGGAATTGCATGGAAAATTGATCTTGGATAAAAGTTCAGTTTAGGAAAATGACCTCAAAACCTATAATTGTAAATGTCTTCTAAATTGGCAGGAAAATCTTCAAATGGAGCTCCTTTGATTGTGGGATCCATAGTTTTAGGACTCTGCAAGTACTCTCTAGAACTACCCAAACTCACTAGTCTTATCTTTGGACGAATCACACTCTAGGGGATTCGTTCAAGAGAGGATAGAGTGTCCGTTGACACTTTATTCTGTGTTGGTGTTGTCATAAAACACCCACCAACAGTACTCATAGTGTCAAACTTTGAAATGTATAACAGGATCATAAGTTTATAAATGTTTACATATAATGATATGTCAAAATGAGAAAAACCACCAAATATAATCTACATCTGCCTCTTTCCCCTCCTTGTGTCTTTTTGGATCTCACATGCTTCTCTTCTCCGCTCCTTCCTTTCCTATTTCGCTGTTTGGACCTATGATGCATGGGTACCCATGCACCCAAGTACCGGGTACTTAGTGGAGAGCATCATAGCTAAGGACCTTGATTACGATTTCTAATTTTTGTTTCGGTTTTTTGTTTGTGTATCAACTTGTTGTTTATCAAGGTTAATTCAATACGTAATCAGTTTGAAACTTTGATACAATACTGATTAACAGTAAACTTTATCACTGTTCAAGTCAGAAGTTTATCATTTGCAATATGTCATTGTTATATGATTTATGATCTTCTTGTTCATGTTTAAAGTCTGCCTTCTCTGTTATGCATCTAAACATTTAGCATATATTATTATTACAAACATATTGCAAATCCGAAACTGAAAACAATACATTACTCTGCAAACTTTATCACTGTTCTTGTTTTGAAAAACCATTGTCATGACTTATATTTATAGAAAATTTCTATAAATATTAAATTATATTAAAAAAAATTGACATACCCAAGTACCCACGTCCCCTATTTTGAAAAATAGCCGTACCCGTACCCTAAGTACCCAAGTCCGTGTAACCTTGGTTCAACTTTGGACCTGTTTTGGAAAAGATTGGACAATAAAATGTGAAAAAAAGTCACTATTTTTATGTGTTTTACCTTCATGGCCATGCCTAGGTGGACCAAAGAGTCTGCACCCAGAGCTCGGAAGTTTGAGTCTGAAACCCAGAGAGTCATGAAGGTAAAAAAACATAAAAATAGTGACCTTTTCTTCACATTTTATTGCCCAATCTTGTCCAAAACAGCTCCGAACAGCGAAATAGGAAAGGAAGGAGAGGAGAAGAGGAGCATGTGAGATCCAAAAAGCCATGAGGAGGGGAAAGAGGAAGATGTAGATTATATTTGGTTGTTTTTCTCATTTTCACATATCATTATATGTAAACATTTATAAACTTATGATCTTGTTATACATTTGAAAGTTTGACACTATGAGTGTTGTTGATGGGTGTTTTATGACCACACCAACACAAAATAAAGTGTCAATGGACACTCTATCCTCTCTTGAAGAAAGACCCCTCGTATACTAAGGTTGCAAAGATTATAGAGGTGACGCCAAGGTTCGTACTGTGAACTTGCAACTTTGTGATGGATATGAGCTCATTTGGCCTGATGTATGCTAGTAATCCAAGGGGGACTTACGTATTTTCTCTCAAGATGACTTATATAGTTATAGCTTTGAGGACTATTCGAATGATTTGGCAATGAAGAGTTCTTTGAGATGTTTCAACGAAATGTACAGAAAGTAAAGAGGATAAGGGTTGAGAAGATCTATGTTATTCCTAAGAACTTGAAAGACAACAATTGCTTTGATGAAATCTACCACACTTTGCTTCGTTGAATCAACTACACAAAGGAGGTGCAATTTTCAAGGGTTGTGCTAAAAGTTTTCATACCACAAACGAACACCATCATAAGAGCAATGCTCATTCAACGATTGAAGTTAAGCATCCACATAAAAGGCTTAGACTAACCTTACACTGCGCATAGAAACCATCTAATTGCAAAAGGTATGAGCAAACAATTTCACCATAACAATATTTTCAATCTCATTCATTTAACAAATTGAAAGAAAATCTAATCTATCGAGGAACAAGAAACCATGCAAACTCTCAAAACAATGCAAGTAATCACCAAACTTCAATGAGTTACTCTTTTATTCTAGTAGCTTATAGCAACAATTTCCCAAATTTCACTCATTTACAAATGAGGGGGCAAACCCCTTTTATAGGTTTCAAATTACAACAGATGGCCCATATCAAAGAGCATCAAGGGTCTAGATTTCGCCACATCAGCCCTAATTAGGCTTCGACCATGGAGAAATTCCCTGTCATAAAGTGGTAGGTGCACGTGGACCAATGAGAGGATGGATTGCTCACCACCAGGAGGGTGGGTCAAATCGACCCTTAATGAGATAAGATTCCTACTAAGCAATTAATAGCCTTTCACCCATAATAGACTATGCTTGATTCCTTTCTTTAAATGCGTAAAATCTAGACATGTCTATTTCTAGCTCGTCCACAGACACTTGGCGCAGTTTTGTGCTTGAACTCCATAATAGCTATGTTCTTTTCACAATTGTTGAAGTTCTTTTGCCATTTTGGTGCTGATTCTTGAATCTGTTGATGTGAGTTTTGTACCACTACATAACATATAGGAATTGAATACCTGATATAGGATATCAAACTCTCAATCCTCTCTTGAAAAGTAAATACTCATGAAGAACATGAGAAAACTCCAAGGTTCCTTACACCTGTGGATACTAACTCAGTTATATTAATGTGATTTGCTGGTTAATCACGTAGGCGGGCTTACGTTGTT